>JAAGNO010013872.1:0-12415 GCA_033439905.1 Ceryle rudis | reverse complement strand
CATATCACCTACTCATTTTAGTGCTTTTCAGAAGAGAGAAATATCGTTATTCTTATTTTGCAGATGAGAAGACTGGAGCAAAGGTGGATCTATTTGCTCAAGGTCATATTTGAAGGCTAGAGATGGCTTTTTCAGTTTACTTGAAAATAAAGTGATATTCCTTTTACTGAACAGCATCCTCTGTCAGTGGGGGAAAAAATAAAGTATCATAAACCTTAGGAAAAACCTTTTATTATTTTTTTATTCTTTGAATGAGTAGCCTAGTACCAGCCATATCCTTTGTTGCAGCCTAAGTTTTCCCTACTTTTTCTGACTATTCTTACTATTTCTTATCATAATTTACATTGTGTGCTCAGACTTCACGTTAATCTGAAGAACATTCTCATAACCTCTTTTCAGTCCAGGGTTACTTGGAAATTTGTACTCCTATTTTCTTCTCATTACTACGGATTGCATGGTGGTTTTGAGGTCACTGGATAATAACTGATTATACCAGACTCGTAGATATGTTAGTCCTAATGCTTAAAAATTCCCATCAATGATCTGTCTTCTAAGCTGAAAGACTTTTTAATGATACTTCTGACAGCACATTTATTGTAAGTATTTGAATCTCCAATCCAAAATCAAGTCGGATTGATATTTCCAGAGGAATTGGTCAAGTAAGGTTTGTGTTGTGTCAAGTAAGGTTGTGTTTGTACCCACAGGCCATTTAGGTGGCAATCAGATCCAGCTGTAACTGTTGCAGATAAAGGGAGTAATGATGCAATTTCTGTGAGTCACCTGGGACTCCCATAGGTTGGTGTTCCATGACAGATGACTAACAGCTTGGAGGTAAGTGTTTTAATGGAACCTTCAGTCTTTCATGAAGGTTCTTTCATTTAATTTTTTTATGAACAACAGTAAGGAGTCTAAATTTCACTTATGGCCTTTCAAAGAAACAGTCCATGTAGCTTTTTGGTTGATTTTGTTGGGGTTTTTTTGAGAACACCTTCAGTTCTGCTCAAATATTCATGGGGGTGTAAGCATCTTTTTGTTGACCTCAGAGCTAGATGGGCTTTCTTCAGTGGTTAGTAAGTAACATTATCCCACTGCAGCCGTCTGAAGTAAATACAAAATCTCTGATCTAACTTTTTACGGATTTCCAAACCTAGTGTTGTTGCCTTACAGTGACACCCAGTGGAGGAAAGAAACACTCCAGCTTTAAAAATTATTTATTATGCCTGTATCTTGTTTTTTGAAATGCAAAATGCATAATGTTGTGTAAACTGCTTAACATAACATACAGATCTGCAAGAAACTCATGTCAGTGGGAATTAGGATTGAAACTACAAGTATAGTCCAGTTTTGTCCCAAGATATTTTATGGTTCATGCTTTTATTAGTAGTAAAGTTTGAACACAGATCAAAGTAAAAATTAACTGCTTCCTTTTCCAAGGACATGAGAAGGAGTAGTGGTTTTGTCTAAAGCTGTGATACACTGCACAATTAGATATGGTTTCTACCTGAAAAGAAGTAAACTTAATTCCAAAATTCACAAAATCTGGCTGACCAAAACTTCTGCAGAATTCTATGTTTTCTGCACCCAAACCAGGTCAAAAAGTAGAGCTTTCTACCTTCTCTAGTAATCTGACCCAAAGATGTAATCCCTTTGCAGCTGACAGAGATTTTGTGAAATTCTTCTTTATATTTTCAAAACTTTCTACATTCAAGCTGCTTTATTAGGTGTTCTGTTGAAAAATTGTATCAGTCTCCTTTCATATTTATATGATGAGAATTTTCCAGTCCCTTAAAGGATACTGTGCTGTCTTTTGTTTAACAAGAAGACAGATGATATATGTGAAGTCAGTATGATCATTTCGTGCCCTTCAAAGGCAATGAGGGAGAGACACAAGAGCATAAAGGGCTAGTAACTGCTATGCCTGTGTTTTCTGTTTGTATTCTTCATTGATTGCATTTTACCTCTTCCTTAGGCTACATTAAAGTTCAATTGCACGTCCATTTCCACCAAATGGGCCCAGTAACACAAGCAAATAGTTGCCACTGCAACTTCCTATAGCAGTTATAATGTCTCACCTCATTAATCTATGTTATGATTGAGGTATATTTTACCTAGTTCAAGCCAAGAGTAACTTACTTTTCATTTTAGCAGTAAAGCCTCATTTAGTACACAAAAGCACTATAATCTGTGCTTAAGATGCAAGAAAGAGAGGAGCTCATAAGGATTCTGGGTAACAAGTTATTTTGCCACTTCTCTGATCGCATGATTTCTTTGTCTTGGCAACATCTCTCCAGAATCACAGAACCTTAGGGGTTGGAAGTAACCTCAAAAGATCATCTAGTCCACCCCCCTGACAGAGCAGGATCACCCAGATTAGGTCACACAGGAACGCATCCAGGAGGGTTTTGAATGTCTCCAGAGAAAAAGACTCCACAACCTCCAGAGAAAAAGACTCCACAACCTCTCTGGGCAGCCTGTTTCAGTGCTCTGTCACCCTCACCATAAAAGTTTTTCCTTGTATTTACCCAAAACCTACTATGGTCCAGCTTGTACCCATTACCCCTTGTCCTATCACAGGATTCCACTGAGAAGGGCCTGCCTCCTGGCACTGGCCCTTTACATATTTATAGACATTAATGAGGTCATAGTGTTGTTAAAATTATTTTTAACTTAGCTACCATATTCCAAAAATTCATCTGTGAGGAATAATGGATGGCATGACTACGTAGTCACAAGGGAGTTCAACTGCTAAGAGGTTATCAAAGACCTATGGGGACAATTACATTGCTTTTTTTGACTGTGAATGAGCAAGGGATTTCAGTTAACCACAGCACATATCTCTCACAAACTGTGTTCATACTGCTATGGTAGGCAGGATTTGAGTATGTTAAATAGTATGAGGCAGAGCTGAGAATGAATATGAATGCCTGAAATTACTATGTGGAGAGGCTATTTGCTCTGAGGGTGAGCTGACTTGTGTGATGTGGATACCACTGAAGTGTTTGACTTGAGAACTGAAATTATGTAATATACATAATAAGGGAGACTTAATTACTTTTGTGCAGCTCTAGGTTTCTGCACACACTTTCCGGTTGCCTGACTCCATGGAGCAAAGAAACTTTCTGCCAGAGAAACAAAGTACCTGAGCTTGGGGGAAAACAGGTTTTCACCATAAGAGTCACTGTTAAGAGGGAGAGAAATATTTTTTTTCCTTGGAAGACATGAAGGCAAACATGGATATGATCAGAGATCAGGGATACAATCATAGTCTGTTGTCAGAAAGCAGAACTCCTAGTCTTGTTAGCCCTTCAGGACACACCACATGTCCATAGTCTTCAAAAGCTCCTTTGTAGTGGTTTTTTTACAGGCTGAGGAGAGAAGGAAAGATGCTATAGAAGTCTTTTCTTTCCAAGCTTGGCCTCATATCTGCATCTGGGATCACGATCCCTAGATCATACATCAATATGTTTACTTTTTGTGCAGTGTTTTGAAGACAGGTGTTAAGTAAGGTCTATTTTTCTGATTGTTGCATTCTCTTAATTCAGTGGGACCCTGAAGGTTCAACAGGTCTATAAATCAAGCTATTCTGCGTTTAAATTGCAATTCTTTTTGTCTGAAAGCTTTTTACACACTTGTAATTCAAAAACTTCTTTCCCAAGCCAAAATTATGCTGGGGAACTGGATGAGTCATGGGACTGGGAATTGAATATGAAGCCTTTCATCTCTAGATCACAAGTTTAAATATGCCCTGGGTCACTAAAGCTTTGCCATGTACTGGCTTTTCAGCACTGTAAGATATGATGCATATGAGAATGGCAAAATTCCATTCCTGGGGACTATGGTGAAATTGCACCATGAGGGAAAAAGCCCTACACTATAATGAAGTCCAATTGCTTTGCCTGAAAAAGCAGAGAGTGAATTTTTAATTTGACTTTTGAATATTTTTTTTTTTTAGCAAAGATAAATTAATCTGTCTTGTGAATCTGGAATATATATATATATTTCCTTATTTGAGTTAAAGACACAACATGAAGTTCCCTCAACTTCATAGACAGTGAGGTGACTAAGGGAGAATCTAACCAAAAGAGACCTGACAAACAAGAACAGTTAAGTTCTGATAGGGCTATGTCACTGTTTTCTTACGTGTGGGGTTTTTTTTGTTTATTTGTTTGGGTTTTTTTAATCTTGGAAGAAATCCGAATGAAGCAGTGATGTTGGTTATGAGTGTTATTGTAGTTGTCCATAATTTTAGACACTGTTTAAAAATTATTTACACGTTATCAAGCCTTGTATGCTATATTTTTTTGTGTGTGGTTAAATCATTATAGATACCTTCCTTTCAGTTCCTCCTTCCTAAAACACTGAAAAAGGGAATGAAGATCTAAGATGGAGATCAAGAAGTCAGGACACAGTATTTATGATCTCATTCAACCTCAAGACGTTATCAGTCAGGAGGAGAAATTTAATCTCAAACATAAATTGCATTTCCTAAAAAAACATAATCTTGCCTTAAGACACCAAACACACTGATTACAGAGAATGTCTGTGTTTACACGTTTGTACAGACCATGCTGACTGTATTAGTGTCCTAGGAAATTACGTGCAGCATACAGACCTGCTCCAAGCACTAAGCAGAAAAAGAAATTTTGAAATCAGACCCTCTGATCTCTAAATCCTTTCAAATTCCTGAAGCACTTTAGCTTTACTACTGCATGATGTGCACGGTAGTATTTCCCCTAATGAAATCTGACTAAAAGTTTAAATTAGTTTAATGCATGAAATGTATAAATAAAACGTGGCCTTGATTAAATTTATACTCGATACATAACTTAAATGGGTAGCACAAGAGCAGCTTCAGTATCATGTGTCCAGGCTATTTTTGGTGACACTTTGTTAAAAAGGGAGTGAACTTACCATTCCATATACCTTGCAAAGAAAAGACAATACACAGAAGCTGCGTACAAAAAATAAGCTACAACCCAAAAAAGAAAAAAAAAAAAACAAAACCAAAACAAACCCAAAAACATGCACAAATAAACCCACAAAACAAACAAACAAAACACAAAAAAAGCACAATTTTTTCTCTTATTTTAAAATCTTTCAAAACACAAAAAAGCACATTTTTTTTCTCTTATTTTAAAATCTTTTAGAAGGGATTGCTGTGTCAAAGTGTATGATGTGTAATTTCTCCACCTAATTTAAAATAAAGTCAGCCTAGGACCATTTGTGACACCCAGCTGACAAATAGCCTCCAAACATCCCTAGAAGAAGTAGTAGCAGCATAAGCTTTGTCACATTTCCAAACTAATGTGTCTGAACTCTGACCCATAGGAGCCCATTCACAGTGAAGAAGGTAATTCACTTTCTGTATCCATTAAATCTTTGGCTTTTTTCCGACATCAAAACCAGGTTACCTGTGCAGTCTTCTGTCACAGCCTCTAAGAAACTAACAGTCAATTCAAGTAATTTTACAGTGATCAAAATGGAAGTGCTGCTTCTGTGTTATGCTTGCAACCTCAGTGGTACCACCATTGTTGATTTATACTCATCTAAGATACTGTAACTGAAGTTCCTCCAACAGATGACTTTGTGCATTAAAAAAAAAAATTCCACGTGGCTAATTTTTAGCCCACAGTTCCCATTTCGTTTATTTAATTTGTATTTTATGTATTTTGGTTACAAATTTTCCTGAGGGAAAATATCCCAAGGGATTTTCTGGGAAGGGCAGAAAGTATCAGACACTAAGATGTGTATATTCTGTTACTGTCTACCAGATATGTGGAATCGCAATCTTGTATTTGGGAGTCATTTACCACACTTGCAAGAGACCTATACAAGGGCTTGTTTTTTTCAGCAGGTAAAGTTCCCTTCTGGTCTCCATCAATTGCAACCTCTGTGTGGACCCAAAACCCAATCATTGCTCACTCATTTTTTCTGTTCTCTGATTTTTAGTAACATAGCCACTTTTGACATCAATAAAATTGAACTTGTGAATAACACTTGCTGTTCACTGAGGAGTACAGAGGGACTAACATAGCAAATTATATTTGCTCAAAGCAGAAGTGCCAGCTCTTACCTAATGAGCCCTTTCCTCTGCTTAGGATCTTTGCTATAGGGCTTGCACCCTACAGACAGTGGAAATGCATATAGTAATCCCCTAACAATAAGATACTTAACCAACAGGAAAGTGAACTCGTGTATAGATCGGCCCAAATGGCAGTGGTTGTTCATGTCATAAAGGCAGTATACATTATTTGAAACTTTCTCTTTTTTTTTTTTTTTTTTTCTCCTGCTAATGATACTTTCAATATAAAAGAGATGCTACAGTATCATGTAAATGGATGTCAAGTCTGAAAGACAGACAAAACTGCTCAAGCAATCGCACCAGGAGAAAGAACAGTTCATATTATTCCAGCTTCTGCACATGTGCATTCAGCAGCAGAGCTACACTGTCTTCAAGTGGATTTTTTTTTTTCCTGGTAATCTGAAATAATATCTTCTTGTGCATTAATTGTAGTAGAGCTCATCAGAGGAAGTACACAAAAATTTGCACATACACACAAGGCTATCTTTAAAAATTTTGCTTCTTTTCAATATAAAACAATTCTTAAAATGAGAATGACTCCTAACTATCACCTTCAGAAATATTCGTCAGGTTACAGTTTCATACTAAAGCTATACTTTTTTTAAAAAAAAGTATGTGCACACTGAGCAGCTTGAGGTTTTTTATGTCTTTTTCTTTCTTTTTTTTTAAAAAAAGCTCACTTTGGATTCTGCCAATTCTGAAACGATGAACACTGTAAAATTGGATTTGAAACCACAGCATTAAATGCTTAAAATCTGATCCTTGTGTTGGGACCTGGGATAAATTAAGCTGATGTACATTATTTTTAAAGAAAGGAAAAAATATGGGAAGCGGGTTTTGAAGCCTGAAGGCAGAGAACAAAACAAGTTATGCAGGTGATACAAACCATCTTATTTTCATTTTTTAAATGGTTTTCTGCTTCCATATGGTTACTCAGACTGGAAATAATTCTCTAGAAAACACATTTCAACGTAATAACTAAAATGTTTTATATAAATGTTTTATGAAATTACAGCATCAATAGCTATTGACAAACATACACCTTTTTTCCCCTATATTTGTTGACTTTTAGCATGTAGTGACTTTTAATATATGCATATCTTATGGAGATTCATAAAGTGCTAGTACAGATTGGTCAATAGTGTTAGGTGTGATATTGTTAACTATGTCTCATGGCACTAAATTAAACACAGGATGAAGTTAGCTGTGATTTTATCCAAATTTTAGAAATATAAACCAAAATAAAACTTCATACAGCACTAGCTGTGGTTAATTTCTTGGTAAAATGTTTGACAGTAAACTTTTGATTATCAGCAACTCCTTTGTAAAAAAATATTTATTACATTATTTTCAGAATTAAATATTCAGATTACCAGAATTAAAATAATCAAGAGTAAGACAGAAGCAGCATCCCTGGGACTCTCCAGACCCTATTTCAAATTAACTATCTATACCATTAAAATTACATTAATTCAACACAAAAAAAAGCACTTTCTTCACAATATTTAGTAATTTCAACGTCACCACAGGAGTGCTAGTCTTCCTGCTTAGAACAGGAAAGAGAAAAATGGATTGGTTGAATTCCCATCTGTTGCCTTGCAGAAGACTTACAAAAGAATGCATTCTTCCACATAGATCCTCTTGCAACTATGAACAACTTAGTATTTCTTGACTATCCTCAGTAATGTGGTTCCAAATCCCTTTCATGTACATCATGCATCGACTATAGCAAATAGGATCCATGAGTGCAGAGGATGCACATCCCAACCTCTCTGTTGTGCTCCTCATTGTAATATTTTTTTCACATGTTGAAGACTCGCACATGATCCAGCCAGTGGAACTTGTTCATAATCACAGAGCAAATCTTGAGAGAATTAAGAAATAAAACACTCCATGAGTCTATGTTCAGAGCCATGTTAGCAAATGAGAAAATCAATAACTTTTGGATATCTGAAAAGACAAAAATGTCCATAGAAAATAGAACATGTAAGACTAGCTATAGGCTGGAAATCTTTATAACCCCATAGGAGAATTAGTATAATAGATCAGTATTCAGAAGGTAAATGTCTGAGGCTTGAGAAGGGGAACATAATGCACTAATTCTGTACAATAAGGATAGAGTCAGACATGCTGTTCTAGTTCTCACTGATCCATGTAAAATGGTTTGTGCCCCTAGTCTGGTCCCAATTCTGCAGTCAACATGGTTAGTATTTTTAGCAGCTGTGTTTAGAGATGGAGACAACCTTGGAAGAAAGTGGGAGGATGGAAAGGAAGAGTGAATGGCGAGGGATGGTAAATTCCTAATGCAGTTGGCTGGACAGGGTGGGACTGTCGCCTCCTCTGGCTGGCACTGTTCATCTGACCTCAGCCTCGGTACATAATCTAGATTACACCCAGAGGCATACAGTATTGGAAGTACAGGTATGATGCTGGAAAGGGCAAGTCATTTCTGAACACAGAAAACGTTGTTAAAAGCTGGATAACAAAGATCTGAGTAAATCTGTGGTCAGTGGCATATCTTTTAAAAGGTTCACTGCAAAAACGGCATGTTTTATATTTGTTTGGAAAGCCTGAGTTTGGTCTTTCTATTTTATTTTCCTGTACCAGTAATTTCTAAAATATTTTTCAACTTTAAGGAGCTCTCAGAGCACCGAATGGATAGTTCAAATTTATCACTATCACTTTTCCAACTTCCTTCATATTTGGAAGTTACAGGAGTTTTCATTTTTCCTTTCAAAAATGCCTGGGTGAGAGTAAAAAACAAGTAGAAGAAAAAGAATATGTACAGACCAAAACTGATTTTACCTTCAGCTAAAAATGGGGAAAAAGAAACAGAATTTTGTACATTTTTTGTACATTTTCATAAATTTGTATGTTTTCTTACATTTTTTTTACATATTTGAATTTCACACTGATATGAAACTGTAAAAGCAATTGATATTGTTTACATAGTGCTCTGCTTGTTTTATACATGCTACATGATTACAGTGGTCTTGTTATATGTCTCGATAGTCATGATACTGTCTGGTTTTGATAATACAACTACAGTAAAATCTCATCTCCAAGATACAAGGAGTGTTGTAATTGACTTCTGTAGACAAGAGACAAGACATTATCCCTTCAAAAGGGTGTTTGGTGTTTTACACAGGTGAATGTTAAACAAATTATGGTACTCAGCAGTAACTGCAACAGAAAACAAATCCAAAATTAATGAAGGGAAGGACTGAGAAAGCACCTAAACCACACTTCAGCAACATATAATGTCTCTTCAAGGTCCATTTGTATTCTTGTGTTACATTTTTTAAAACTGTGGTGGTTGCTTTTTCCAAATCACAGAATAGGATTTTCAGTACGAAATTATTACATCTCTGTGGCTTCTATGGTAGTAATAGGAACCATTCTGTAGTACTTACATTTGAATTGTCACCATTTGTCTTAAAAAAAAATAAACTGAAGCATATAGGATATTTGTGCTGTTATCTTGTTATCTTGCATGTCTATATATGTCTGCTACAGTGTTTATTACATGGGAATGGATTTTTTTGTTGTTAAAAATTCATGTTTCAATACTATAGCCATCAATAAAATATCTTTCTATTAAATGTTATCTCTGCCATGACATGGTTTTATAAATCCCAAGCCTATTTTGATTTTATAATAGAAGTCAGAAGATATATTTAACGATTTTTTTCACCTTTTTCTTTTAAAAACAAGGTTAAAAAAAAATAAAACAATCCTTCCCAAAACAGTTGCCATATTCCTCTAGCTTGTTTTATATAGCTACTATCATGCTCTATCTAAACACCAGTATATAACTGAATTGTAGGGTTTTTTAACATTTTGTCCACACTCCCAATAATCACTGGAGTTATTTGTTGCCTGCAGCTATTTCATGTAGTTCTATAATCTATGGGAAGTCAGACAGCTGTGAAGGACCCTTTGAAATGTTTCTAACTTTCTGTCATTAAGAATTGTTGCGTACTTTCCTCTTTCTTATGGCAGAAAATGATCATTCCCTCTAGCCTACCCCTTTTATTCAAAAGCCTTTAGGAGTACTGGAAATTTATAAGACAATTAGTAAATCAAAATAAAGAAGCCCACACTGTATCTGTACTGGAAAAAGAATGTAGGAGGTGTACAATTTCCTACTTTGACAATCGTATTTTTGGAGGCCAAGACTTCAGAGCAATAGAATAATTTTATTGCTGTTGGCAATAAAAAATACACATGCCCAACAGCAAAATCTCACCTCATGGGAAATTGCCACAGTATCATGAGCAAATTTGGGGCTTATTTAATAATAATATTAATAATAACTGTTTCAAGTTTATCTGTGAAGTAATGTGACCAAAACTATGACCCAAGATGTATATTCTTTCTGAAGCGTCTCACTCTGCCTTCCTTCACCATTTGGCCCCAGCAGATTTCTTGCTGTTCCCTAGGATCTTCCCTTTTCTCTTTGTAGGTAAGTGTGGCTCAAAGCTAAGATAATGGTTTTGCATTAAATCTATAAACAAATGGCTAGTGAAAAGTAGCATAAGCCTCTTCTTATATAGTTTTTATATTCCAAAGGAAACTACCCAGATTGACTTGCCATGCTGCCATTTGTCACATCTTATTACCCTAGTTACACTGTGGTAACTTACAGCAAAGATGTGACTAACAGTAACCACATGTAATGCTACACAGTACCATCTTGTCTGCTAAGGAAATTTAACAAGGCATAGTTTCCAGAGATCAAGACCCTTTTTGTAATTGCAGATTTTAGTGGCTAGAAAACAGAAGTGGGGGCCTTTAACCCATTAACAATCATCTTGTGTGCTTCAAAGGGTTCAGTGATATTAAGCCTCATGTTCATATATGCAATCTGTTTGCTCGATATGGCAAATTAATAGTTAAAAGTGGAAGGAAACCTGGAGCCTCATCTTGCTCTTGTCCTCGCTGAAGTCAATGGTCAAAACTGTGCAAGAACAGGATCTCATCAGTCTTAAATCCATCATCACTGCAAACCTGAGGTAACTGTTGTTGCTTCGGGTCTTGGACTCCTGAAGCTGATATTGTATCAACCCATTATAGACAATATCTAATGCCAAAAGGAGAAGGCCCAGATCCTGATGATTAAAATTTGTCATCTGATCCTTAAAATAGATTTCGTTCCATTAATGTATGACAAAGCAAAATGATGCAATATAAAGAATATTCTGATTCCTAAATATCTAAAGTGCTCCTAACCTCAGTCTTCTAAGTTTGCTATTTAGTATGAAACTTCATCGCCTGTCAGAAGCTAAATAAAAACAGAAGGAATAAATACGGCAGTCTGGCAAAGTTCCTACAGATTGGAAAAGGGGAAACATAACCCAAATTTTTAAAACGAGAAGCAAAGAAAATCCAGTGACCTACAGACCAGTCAGCCTCATCTCTGTACCAGGTAAAATCATGGAGCAGATCCCCCTGGTGTCTGTACGAAGGCATATGAAAAATAATGAGGTGAACAGTGACAGCCAACATGGCTTCACTAAGGGAAAATTATGCCTGACTAATTTGGTGGCCTTCTACGACAGAGTTACAACTCTGGTTGATATGGGAAGAGCAACTGATATAATCTACCTGGACTTGTGCAAAGCATTTGACACTATCCTACATGACATCCTTGTTTCTAAGATGGAGACACATGGACTTGGTGGATGGACCACCTGGTGGATAAGGAACTGGCTAGAAGGTCGCACCCAAAGAGTTGTGATGAATGACTTGATGTCCAGGTGGAGGACAGTGACAAGTGGAGTTCCTCAGAGATCTGTTCTGGGTCCAGTGATGTTCAACATCTTTGTCAGTGACAATGACATTCGCATCCAGTACACCCTCAGCAAGTTTGCCACTGACACCAAGTTGTGTGGTACAGTGGACTCACTTGAGGGAAGGGATGCCATCCAGAGGGACCTTGAGAGGCTTGAGAAATCATAGAATCAGAATGTTTTAGGCAGGAAGGGACCTGTAGAGGTCATCTGGTCCAACCTCCCTAGACAAGTAGGGACATCTCTACCTAGGGCAGGTTACTCAGAGCCCCATCAAGCCTGACCTTGAGTGACTCCAGGGATGGGGACTCCACCACCTCTCTGGGCAGTCCATTCCAGTGGTCTATAACCCTCATATTAAAGAACTTTTTTCTAATATCCAGTCTGAATCTATTCTTTCCTAACTTAAAACCATTGCTCCTTGTCCTATCATTACAAACCCTTTTGAACAGACCTTCTCTACCTTCATATAGGCCCTTTTCAGGTACTGGAAGGTCACTATAAGGTCCCCCCAGAGACTTCTCGAGGGTGAAAAGCATCA
>JAAGNO010013871.1:0-18569 GCA_033439905.1 Ceryle rudis | reverse complement strand
GGCGTTTGATCCGGCCCGCGGTGGCCACTCTGGCTCCGTCCCCTGGAAGGCGGTCTGTGGGCAGCTGTCGGGCGAGAGCCGCCTCTCCCCGGCGGTGCGGCGAGGGGAAGGTTGGAAAGCGAAGGGGCCGGTCGGTTACCGGGGCCGGCAGCTCCTGGGTGGCTCCCTCGGGCAGGGAGGGGGGGGGGTGCCCAGGTGGTAGATCCGGTTCCCACGTCAGGGCTGATTTTCCGCAGCCTGGAGCGAGGATTTTTCCGTAGTTTGTGCTTCCAGCTGCCCGGTCCCCTCCCTCCAGCGCACAGGGCCGGGGTAGGACTTGGCTTTAGCCTGTTGCTGACTCTTCTTCTGCCTTCTGTGGTTTGGTGGTGATCAGGGTGAGATAAACGTGTGATTGCTTCAGATTTTGGTTCAGTGAAATGAAAAAAAAAAAACCCCAAACAATACGGACGTTTCAGGTCACAGGATTTTGTACACCGGGTTCTGCGAGTCCCCAAGACCCGGGGGTCTAGAGATGCCCATCACAGGATGGGGGGAAGAAAACCCTAGAATCTTTGGTGTTGAGAAGTTGCTACCTTCCCTTTCTCTTCCTCGCATGATCCTTCCATCCCCAGAATATTGCTGAGCTTTCTGCAATCCAAAAATACCCCCTGTTATTGCTGTAGCAAAGTTCAGCCACGCAGCCTCTGCTGGAGCAGGCGCAGCTCAGGAGGGATGCTGGCGGCGTTCGATGCTCTGAATTCCCGATATGGAGCTTGGTGCTGTATCCAATTTAGCTTAGATCTGAGATCCTCGGTTCCTTCCCTGGTGGATTCATCGCCCTGACAGGGAATGGAAATGAGAGGAGCATAGCAACGGAGTCTGGCAAGTGCAAATCTCCTGTTTCAGATAATTGTGATGAAAAAAGGAGTCCTTGCGCTCGCTCTGGTGCGGAGCGAAGTGAAACTTTAACAGTCTCTTCACGCTGGAGTGAAAATACCAAATAACATTTTTAATGACTTCAGTAGGATCTCTTATTTGGGAGAGTGTAAATAAGGTCCAGATGGGTTGGGTTTGGTTTGTGGGCTTTGATTTTTGTTTTGGTTTTTGGTTTGGGGTTTTTTTTTGTGTTTGTTTGTTGTTTTTGGTGGGGTTTTTTAAAGCACTTTTGGTTTTCTAAATAAAGTCGATGTGGAATACCAGAAGTAGTCACCATGAGTTCTGGAGCTGTGTCAACAAGTATTGTGCTGTAAACAGCAGAGATCTCTGTCTTGGCAGCTGCTGGGACTGGCAATAGCTGTCTTGTGTTCGTGGCTGGTCCTGACAACTGATTAAATTCAGGCATTTGAGTCCCATCTTGCTTCAAAATAGTTCCTTCCTCGATGAGCCGAACTGTTTAGAAAATAAAAATTCTTTGGGCTTTTGGAAGATATAAATGTTGGAAATCATCTGTTAGCTGATCCCCTGAGATAGTCCAGTGTCAGCTCAGAAATAAACTGTGTATGTTCTTAATTTAGTTGTCCCATCTTTATTCCTTTTGCCTGTAGAAACAGGAAGTAGCTGATGCAAATTTCATGCTGCTGACAGCGCTTTGTCGGGCTTGACAGAAGCTGAACAGAGGCGTAGGTTTGACTCGCTTGGGC
This sequence comes from Ceryle rudis, assembly GCA_033439905.1. Classification (NCBI taxonomy): domain Eukaryota; kingdom Metazoa; phylum Chordata; class Aves; order Coraciiformes; family Cerylidae; genus Ceryle; species Ceryle rudis. Next base: position 16,950 of record JAAGNO010013871.1, on the reverse strand, counting down.
TCTAAACCGAACATTTGTGTCTTCCAGAATGTCTGAGTGAGGACTCGGGTTAGTGCTGCTGTCGCAGGCAGACAGAAGAGTGTCACTTATGCCATTTTTCTGAGAACTTGCTCCTCACCCTTCTGAGGACCGACCGGCCTTGGGCTGGGATGAGCTGACTCCTTGATTTCCTCCAAACAGGGAAGTCCTCTCGCTGTGGTGTTGTGCAGGATCGGCTGGGGGATAGCGGGTGTTTCCACAGATAAAATCCCTTCCCTTTACTGCTGTGGTCAGTACATCAAAGCAGTCTCGTGGTGGATGAAAGGCTGTTTGCTGTACAGCGCGTCCCGAGCTGAGCTGTGATGGAAATAAAGGCTCGTTAATAGATTAACCAAATGTGCTACGAAGATGAATGGACTTTCTGGCTGAGGGTGAAACGTGCGTTCTCTGCGAGCCCAAAGCTTCCGCTCCATTGGTAATCAAAGTGCAACTGAATTTAAACAAGACCTAGATATAAATCCTGCATTACGGTCCCAAAAGGGAGAGTTTCATCCTCACTCCTGTCGGCCGGAGAACTCTAACCCCTGGCCGCACGGTGAAGCTTGAGAGCCTTTCTTGTTCCTCCTGAGCACAGGATGAACAAAAGTGACTCAGTTTCCCCTTTAAAAAAGGCAAATGAGATCCGATTATCTCTACTGAGATCCCTGAAGTCAGTTTGTCTCTTACTGACAAATCATTTTGCACTCAAAGTGATCGACAGAGAAAACACTGCTGGATGGAGCCCAAGCAGGTCTGCTTGTGCTCGCTCTTTGTTTTGGAGTTGTTGGGGTTTTTTTTTTTCTTTGCTAAATGTTAATCTCTTTGGATTGCAGACTCTGGGTTTGATGTTAGTTACAACTCAATCTTTTTATTTCCTTCCGGATGGGTACGCAGACAGCAGACAGAGCTGCATCCACAAGACAAAGAGCACGGTAAGGGCGAGTCCCGATAGCTTGAGCGAGGAGTGACCGAGATAGAACTGCCTGCTCCAGGACTTTGTGCTGCCTGCACTTTAGTTCTGATTTTGCTGCTGATTTACCAAGTGATTTATCTTGCGAGTCGCCCTAATGCTGCCCATGAAACAGAAATTAAAACGAGTTCACCATCTGCCAGCTAGCGCTGGGTTTGCAAAGCTGCTGTGGAGCACGGCGAGTTTATGGCTCCTGCCAGGGAAACCCGGGAAGGAGATGGGAAGAATTTCAGGGAACGTTCCCTTGTTAAAGGACACGAATCCCAGCAGCGTATCTCGAACGGATGCGATCTGCTTCTCGCCACAGCATGCTGGGGGTAGGAAGCAGCTTTCCACCCGGACTTTCGGGTTTGTAATCCCGATCTGAAATGCAGTTTGCGACTTTGTAATGGGGCTGATCAGATTAGAGCCTCGTGTGGAATGTGGTGGGGATCAGTGGTGCAGAACAGCAGCTTTGTCTGCCTGATGCTCGGCAAACCTGATGTCCTTCCCAAAACCCCTGCGTTACGCCTCTTATCTTGCTGAGCTCTCGAAGCACGGGAGAGTTTCTTTAACAGGTGGCTCTTTTGGGAGGGGAAAAAACTACCCACCCTTCTTTTAGTGCACTGAGAGCGGGGGAAGCAGAGCCCTGCTTTTGGCTGCACTCCATCTTGAAGACGTGAGCCCCATTCTGGATGCGTCCTCCTCGGCTGCGGCAGAGCGCTGACGATCCTGTGGTCAGGATTTCTTCACTGTACAGAAATAATAACAATTAAAAAAAAAAAAAAGGTATTCATTACTGTCAATTATATGGGTGACTGCCCACAAGTTTCAGCCTCTCTGAACTTTTTTTTTTTTTCCTATATCTGGAAGCCACCCAGTTACTGCTGTCCAGTTTTCTGCAGACTATCTGCTCTGGCTCAGCTTTGCACAGAGGAGGAAACCGCTCTCTTCCTCTTGGAAGGAGGGGTGGCCTCTCCCCTGCCCCCCCATCAGTGCTGCTGCTTCTGGTGCAAACAGGCGAAAGAGGGGTAGAAAATGGCCTTGTTTGTCTTGTGACATCAGTGCCACTCGTGACTAATGCTGGAGCTGCCCCACATCCTCTGGAAACTGGGTGAAAATGGGTTTTGGAGCGTGGCAGAGAAGGCTGGTGAGTAAAAGCAAAACCCAAGGAAGAACTTCAGGTTTTGTTTCTGAGGGAGATCCAGTATCAGTTCTACACAGCTGTTTAACCTCTGCCTTCCTCTTTGGTTATGCTGAGGAAGGTGCTGGGAAGGACAGGCAGAGTTCTGAGCTCTCTTAGGCAATAAGAAGGAAGCCGTGTCCAGGCCATAATCGTGATTACCAGTAGCGATAAGATAAAAATGCAAATGGTGACTTGCTGCTCCCTCCCTGCATTCCCCGTGCATTAGTGTGCTCCGAGCGTGACTTGTCTTGCTCCGTGGTGCAGTCTCTGCAACGCAGTAATTAATGGAAACTTTCTATGACTCTTCAGACTCTCCCAGATGAGATGCTGCCAAGTGACTTAGGCACCTAAATCGCTCTCCAGTGCAGTGCCTGCAGATTGGGTGCTGCAGTTCAGAGACCAAAGCTGGGAGAGGGAGAGGATGAACAAGGGCACATTGTCATAGAAGCAGCTCTGCCGCCTTCGCTTGTGCAGCTGCTCGTCTCGGCGTGTGCCAGGATGGCTCGTTTGTGGGCGCTGACGCTCCGCGCTGTAGCGATGCTGGAGTTAGAGATGTTCCTTGGAGGAATTTGGGACTCCGTGAGGTCCTTGCGGATGCGTTTGCAGGATCAAACCCACTAGTTCTAACCTGAAGTGTGTGAACTTTCTTTTTCTGATCCAAATCGTTTCCAACCTCAAATCATTTCCAACTTAAACCATTCTTTGAACTCCCAGTGAAGCCGTTGTACTCGATTTGCTCTATGGTCACAGCTGGGACTTTGGCCAACAACTGACTGCAGTGAGAGGCTGTGCAGACTTGTTTTATTGAGTGGTGTCAGTACAAGGTTAGGAGGTGTAAGTTTTGTATCCTTATGCATGTAAGAAGTTCTTAAAATGGAATGGAATAAAATTACGTGGCCATTAAGGAGCGACTGTGGCAACAGAAGGTGGCTGTTTGCTGGCTGTTGTGCAATACAAATGTCCTTGCTAATGCGAGGGCATCATCGGGGTGCAGAGGCAGGTAGAAATTATTCTCCTGGAACTGGCAGAGCTTGTACCAGGCAGCTGATTAAACTCTCCTCGACATTTGGCGTCCCGAGTCTCTTACCATCAGAGAACGCAAATAATTAATTGTCTTCTGTCTGTGCAGGCTGTGGACAGCGGTAGGTATGGAAAGGCTGGTGGAACGGTTGGAGAAGGTCGTGGAGCGCCTGGAGACGGTGTGCCAAGGGCCTGGCAGGTGTGGAGATGACTCTTCCCAAGGTAAGGCCCTGCGCTGAAGACGAGCTGGGTGGCGGGGCGGCCTCAGACACCAGCGGAAGCCGCCGCAGAGCAGGGGGTGCTGGCGCAGGGCGTGCTGGGGCTCTCGGCAGAACCGCCGCGCGCAGAGGGGAAGTGAGTTTCGCAGCAGATGCTGCGCGGAGCGGCCTGCGGTTACCGTCCGGCTAAGACGAAGACTTCCCATGGCTGCAGCAGCTTCCTCAGCTGCTTCAAGCTGTGTTCAGTCGATGTGAGCCGGGGAAGGCTTGGTGTGGAGCGGGTGGGAGGCGTGGCCCAGGAGCACGGTGGGTGTGTGAGTGCTCCCAGCCCAGGAGCCCACCCAGTGCCTCTGGGCGACCCCTGTGCTCTGGTTCTTTCTCTGCAGGAGTGGCTCAGTACGTGCAGGCTTTCGATGCCCTTCTGGCTGGACCAGTAGCTGAGTACATCAAGATCAGCAAAGAAGTTGGAGGGGATGTGCAGAAGCACGTAAGGACTCGTGTTCTTCTCCCTCCTCGTCCTTCAGGGCCGTTCGGGGCTGTGTTTGCTGTCGGTGTTTGCTGTCGGTGTTTGCATTCCTTTAGCAGTGTATTCTAAGATGTTTATAATCCCCAAGGATTCAAAACAGATGCAGATGCCCAGATAACCTCCAGCAGATTGCAACCTACAGGCACACAATGAATCAAGCTGCCGCCTTGAGATCTTTGGTAGTTAGGTGCCTAAGCTCTCTCTGCAGACACTGGTGTGTGCCTTTAGGAGGTCTGTAAACTACTCGGCCCAAGCTGCTGTTGCACTCTTGGGAGTTTTCTCTGGGGATGGGTGTCTCCAGGAATATGTGCTTTGAGATCACAGCTGCTTTCCTATGGAGTAGGAAGTGCAGGCAGTGGGAGCTGGAGCGGCTGTTAGCGTTAGGCTGGGTACAAGGGAAGCTCTGTCATGCCTCTCTCTGTTTGTAGGCTGAGATGGTTCATGGGGGCTTGATGAGCGAGAGGGCTCTTCTGGTGATGGCATCGCAACATCAGCAGCCGGCAGAGGTAAGTCTGGGGAATCCCTCATCAGAACCATTGTCTGCCCTCGCCTCGGAGCTGGGGGTGGCTGCAAGAGTAGGGGAATCCGGGCCGTTACGGTGCCTCCAGATGAGAAACCGGAGGAGGACTGGACACATTTGCATCCATGAGGTGGCACCTGCTGAAAGCCTGAACTGTTCTGGGTACTCGCCCAATACCAGACACAACTCTGGAGGTTGATTCTCAGAGCTGCCCAAGTGGCATTTTCCAGCCATTACAGCGACAAGTTTTCTGTAGCCATCAGAGCAGCTTGCAAGTGTCATCTCACAGCGTCTGTCTCGAGTTCCACCTGGCACCAGCACCACACAATCACTGTTCCCTCAGATGCTGCCTACAGACAGGAGCTTGACCGAGACAAGAGCCACGGAGGGGTTTGTGTAGAGCCTGCTTTTCATTAGGAGACGCTTATAGACTTTCAGCCATCAAACTCCTTCTGAAGTATAACAGACACTTGTCTCTGTTGAATGGCCTCTGAATAATAGTGAGGCTTTTAGGATCGATTTGTCCTTAGCAAGTAATTTAACACTTTACCCTGGGCTGCCGCTTCTCAGCGGGATGTGTGGCTGGGAATCTGATCCTGAATACATTGGCTTTTCCCTGCTGGGAAGGGTTTTTCCTGAGCAACAGGATCCCACCTTGCTTGTCTTTGCAGTTATTCTCTGGCTTAGTCACAGCTTCTGCCGTTGCGTTGTGGTAACTGGATTTCTCTGCTACTTTCCTATTCACCACAGAACACATCTGCATCTTTTTCCCCAAAGCTGGCGTTGGAGGGTTGTTCATCGCTCGCCAGGCTTGCTGGGACGCTGCTCTGCACAGCCTCCAGTCTGAGAATCTGCTTAAACTCCACTGACACGTTATTTAAATAAAGGATTGTGAACAAAGAACAACCTTAATCTAGTATAGGTCTTTGTGCAGGTTGTCGTGCAGGGCTCTTCATCAGGGCTGGAGCAGCCAGTTTAAAATGCTAAACATGTGAACTCTTGTTGCTTGTGGCAAAGAATTTCCCCATCCTGTTACTTGACAGCAGTGCTGGGCTGGAGCTTCTGAAAGTGTGGCCTGGCCCGTGGTGCTCAGAACCTCTTGTTTTCATCTAAACAGAGGAAGGGAAAGCAAAAGGAAGAGCTGAGGCTTTGAAAAATTTAGCCCAAATTTGTCCCTCGCTGCTGCCATCAGCAGGAGAATTTCTGATCTTGAAGGAAAGAAAAGTTGCCCAAGAGGCATCTCTGGAAACGTGTAACTGTCTGCTCTGCTCTGACCTCAGAAGACTTCTGAACACTCTGTCATCAGCATTTCAAGTGGTCAACACACAGAAACAATTTTATCATCTAAATGCTAAAGACTTGGACTGACTTGAGAAATAAGTTCAATCCTGAAGTCCAGCTTGATACAGGGTGACTTGAGAACTTGCCGTGACTCTGACTGTCATTCAGGTTGTAGATCCCGGAGTGCAGAGCCCTGCACAGCACCCCTTTCTGGGGGGGTTTGAAAAGGAGAGGAAAACATTGCCAAACTGTCTTGGAACAAAAGAATCCAGGAACAGCAAATGCTATTTCTGTCCTCGTTACTAACAAGCTTTGTCAGTGTCTCTTGGATTGGACATGAGTCACAGTTCTTGGCGTACTCCCATAGTACCAATCCGGTTGGGAGCTATGACTTCAGCCCTGGAGGAGCTGAGCTGTGGGACCGAGCTTGGTCCCACAGCAGGGAGGGCCCAGCCTGGAGAGGAGCTGCAGCAGTAACCTGTGCCAGTTGGAATCTTCCTCGAGTGACCATCATCTCAGCAGAGCCACCCATGAAGATGTGCGGCTATTCCAGAACAATACTAATGGTCTTAATTGTTACTGTCCCTCTTGTTCCGCAGAACGCGTTCTCATCGCTCCTGAAACCGATTTCAGAGCAAATCCAGGTGGTGCAGAATTTCAGGGAGAAGAACCGAGGTAGCAAAATGTTTAACCACTTATCGGCAGTCAGCGAGAGCATCCCAGCCCTGGGCTGGGTGGCCATGGTAAGAACTCCAGAGGGAAGGGGTTTCCTCAGGCTGGTGGGAAGTCTGGCTCCCGGGTCAGCTGCTCCATGCCAATGTGCTTGTTCTCCTCTAGGCTCCAAAGCCCGGTCCTTATGTGAAGGAAATGACTGATGCTGCCATGTTCTATACCAACCGGATCCTCAAGGAGTACAAGGATGTGTAAGTTGACCTTCTCTCTTAAAGATGTGACTGAACACAGCTAACTGGGTGTGCAGGGGCTGCTCCAGTATCTAACCACAGCTGCCTTGGTCTTTAATTCATTCCCCTTTTTAAAGGCAGGGTCTATAAAGCCTCACTTGGCTGGTCTTTCCTGGTCCTTGGGGACAAGATTCCTTGCATTCATGTCACAGCTGGAATCGCTGGTGGCAAGCATATCGCTGCTCTTGGCTCTGCATCACCCAAGGCAGCAAGTCGTGTCTTGGGAACGGGTCTTGCTGGAAGTACCAGACTCCTCAGTTCCAGTGGGTTACGGTGCAGAGCAGGCCGGCGGCCTTCTGCCAGTGGCTGCAAGATGGATATTGAAGCTGGAGGTGCAAGGCTGCTGTGCTGGTCCAGCTGCATCTTGCCTGTAGGCTTGAGAGGTGGAGAGGTGTCAAGAGCTGTTGGTAGTCCTTGGGCTTTAGAAGCAAATGCCACTGCTCGCTCCTCATGATCTCTTTGTGTCCTCAGAGATAAAAAGCAAGTGGACTGGGTGAAAGCTTATCTGAGTATCTGGACAGAGCTGCAGGCCTATATCAAAGAGTATCACACCACGGGGCTGACTTGGAGCAAGACAGTAAGTGCTGGCTGCATCTGCAGGAGCTTCTTGGATAACTATTGCATGATTATTGCAGCAGATACGGAGCTTGTGCAATCGCCTTTCCTCTTGCTGGCCTCTTACAGGGTCCTGTAGCAACAGAAGGGGCTAAATCACCATCCGCTGCCCCAGCCGGGGCTGCGCCTCCCCCCCCGGGCCCTCCTCCCCCGCCGGCTCCTGCCCCCACCAGCTGCAGCACAGATGACTCTGCCTCCCGCTCCGCGCTCTTCGCCCAGATCAACCGAGGAGAAGGCATCACCTCTGGTAGGTGGAAGCAGCAGAGGGAGGGTGGAAGAAGCAGCCGTGGGCGAGAGTACTGTTGTGCTGCAAAGAATCCTTGTTTTCCTCCTGTCCCTCGATCCACCTGCTCAGAAAGTGCAGTAACAAAGGACCATCTGGTGAGGATGAGGCCAGGGGCCAGGAGCAGCCCTGAGGTGGTTCATGGGGATAAAGGGAGCTCCTGGTTCCCAGGCACAAAGGGAGCACATCGGAGTCTTCTCATCCTCCTCTGTCAGGTGTGGCAAGAGATGAATCTCTGTCTGGAATGGAGAGAGGGAGCCCTTTGGTCTCCGGTACAAAAGGTGCAATTTTGCACCTATTCATCTTTGCCCAAAGCGTTTCCCTGTTGGGTGTTACCTGGTTAGCACATCAGGACCAGTGTGAAACAAAGGCAAGGTGCTTGACCTGGGGCTTTTCCCAGGTGCAGAGTGGAAGAGCTGGTGCCTTCTGGTTCTACGGTACATCTCGTGTCCTCATCAATATTGCGTCAGAGTTTCTTGCTCCCTCTTTTGCCGTTGCCGGTGCTCGGGCTCCACGCAGGCCCAGTCTCGATCCTTTATTTTGAAATCATTTGCATTTTGAAAAAGATTATCGTGCTGGCTGTTGTCATCACTGGTGTTTGTGAAACTGCCTTCTCACAGGAGAGCTGGATCTCAGGCTTGACTTCTCTTGCAGGCTTAAGACATGTTTCAGATGACATGAAGACCCACAAGAATCCAGCGCTGAAGAACCAAGGGGGTCCTGTGAGAAGCGGACCCAAACCTTTCACTGCTCCCAAACCAGCCTGTAATGCTAATCCTGCCCCAAAAACCTCTCCAAAGGCACCTGCACTCCTAGAATTGGAGGGCAAAAAGTGGAGAGTGGTGAGTGCCTGGTGTCGGCACGAGCGGGTTGGAGGGGTGGGAGCTTTGCAGCATGGAAGGAGGGTCTCCTGAAGACCTTTCGAAAATGAAGTGTGTTTTCCCTGCCTCTTCAGGAAAACCAGGAGAATGCCACCAACCTGGTCATCAGCGACACGGAGTTGAAGCAGGTAGCTTATGTTTTCAAGTGCACAAATAGTACACTTCAAATCAAAGGCAAGATCAACTCCATCACCCTCGGTAAGTGGGGAGACCCCAAAAGCTGCCGCTGTGCGCTGGGCTGTTTGCAGAAGGCCAAATCTCCGGACCCTTTTCTGTGACCTGCTCTGTCTTGGCTTTGCAGATAACTGTAAGAAGCTAGGTCTGGTGTTTGATGATGTGGTGGGCATCGTAGAGATCATAAACAGCAGGGACGTTAAAGTTCAGGTGAGTCTGTGACCTGTTCTCTGCCTACAGCGTGGCTGCCGACTGCGTGACAGGGCGGCTGTAGCATCTGCTTCTTTGAGGGGTTGGATCTGCAGAACAGGAACGTGCTGCTGTGGAGAACATTCATGAAACACCATCTGTGCTACTGCTCTGCGGCTCGCCCTGCCTGGCCCTTAGGAAAGGGCTGGAATTTGCTTCACTGAGCTGCTTCGGAGCTCTAGGTAGAAGCTTAGTCTCTGTGAGGCAGGCAGCATGCCAAGACTGCCAAAGTAGGAGGCCAGCAGTAGAATCTACTCTGATTCCAGTTATGGAATCTGATTTAGGGTGGTCAATTTGCTCAGCATTCGCTGTAGTTTTGTTCCACGGAGATCAAAACAAGAAATAACTTAGGATTTTTGCCAAAGGTGGGAGCACTTGAATCCATCCCATCTGCAGGAGGTGGGAGGGTTAGAGCCAAACCTCTTGCCTTGAAGGCAAGCGTGAAAGAAAAACCATTGTGGTGCTCCTCTAACTGCTGCCTTGACCACCCTGCCAGGTAATGGGTAAAGTGCCAACGATTTCCATCAACAAGACAGACGGTTGCCACGTGTACCTGAGCAAGAGCTCCCTAGACTGCGAGATCGTCAGTGCCAAGTCATCGGAGATGAATGTCCTTATTCCCACGGAGGGTGGTGACTTTGTAAGTGTTGGGTTGGAAACGATGGTGGGGGGCTGCCTGGGGTTGGGGTGATGTGGAGTGGGATTCCTGTTCTGAACCCTGCAGGTCCAGTGAGGTCTGGAGGGACAATTCTCGACTTTGGGAGTTGTGAATGAAGATCAGATGTTAAAACCAGCAAATCGAGTTGGTTGTGTTTACAGTGAGATCTTTGCTGTTTTGTGAGAGCTGCTGCTTCCTCGGGATCTCCTGGGGGCAGAACAGGCAGCGTTTGTGGTGCAGGAGGGGACACAGCACGTATCAAAGAAAATGCCTGAAGCAGTGAGACTTCTTACTGGTTTCAGTCCTGAACTGGTTTTTGACCACACATTTCTACTTTTTACCCCCCCAGACTGAATTCCCTGTCCCGGAACAGTTCAAGACAGTGTGGAACGGTCAGAAGTTGGTTACCACTGTGACGGAAATCGCTGGCTAAGCAGAAAAGCTCCAAGGCTCATGCCCTCCCCTGGCCCTGCTGTGGGACAAATCTGCTTTCAGATGATTCTTTTAGATTTCTTGTACCTTTCTGCTCTCAAACCGCTTCTCTTTTACCCGAGAGACACAGCTACCTGCCGTCACTGAAATACCTCTGCCTGGGGTTCGCTGTAGGTGGCGGGTCAGTTATTGTCCACATCTATTAGCAGGAAGGTGTATCTGGATTATTTTTTTTCCCCCCCCTCCCCTTGTCCAATCTAACTGCACCAATTGATGGAGTCAGATTTTGGGTGACGTTCACAGCCAGTCCTGGCAGTTGGCTTTCAAGAGTGTTGTTCGGTTTGGTTCTTTCTTTTTTGTATTGCCTTTAAGCGAACTGTTCACGGGAGAGAGGAATGTTGGCCCCTTTTTAACAAATACTGCTTTATGTCAGGGTCCAGAGTACCCCGCGGTTAGGGCAGATGTCTCAAGAAGGTCCTGGAAGCTGCTAATTCCAGCTCTGTGTACTAGGTGGTGGCATTACAGGACATGAGAGGGGCTTTGTTGGACCAAAGGCTGAGGACCTGGGCCATAGCATTCCACCCCGATTTCTCTTTTCATCATTCCTACTAGCTCAGTGCATTTCTGATTGTGCCATGACAGGAGGCTTTCTATTAACCAGTGCCACAGGAAGGCTGCAGTGGAGTAACTGTGGTTATGCCCCCGGCAGTCCAGCTGGTACCTTGGAGCTGAGCACCTCTTATTCCATGAGCCCTCCACCCTCACAAGGGAATTTTTACCCCAGGGCTTCCTTCTTGGAGCAGCTGAACTCAGGTTCAGTCTTCCAGGACGGTTCTTCTGAACCTGTCCCCTTCTGCAGAAGGGTCTCCTCCATCCCAGGGTCAGTCGTGCAGTATTGTAAATACCCGAGTTGGATCGAGTCGGTTCATCACTCTCTTCCTCATCTGCAATCAGTCCCCAGAAAGTGAATCCTCTCGGCCTCCCCTTTCCCTGTCGCTTGGCTCTTTACTTTGGTGGAAGCTCGTAGCCTCTGCTCCAGGGCGCTGGAGCGGAGCGGTGGACCCCACAGTACTGTACTGACCCCTAAAGGGAGCTGCACGTGCTTTGACCTTCATTTTTCCCAACGCCTCGGGTGGCATAAGCATATCTTAAATGCATTTCCTCTGTAAAGTGTCAATGTTCTTTTTCTCTAGGACAAAACTTATGGGAAAAAAAAAAAAAGGCAAAAAAAAATATGCAATTTTTTTATTTTGAGACTGTCCTGTGACTTGTACTCGTCTTCTCCTGAGGCTTGTGAAAAAACCTTTCTTATGTACTTAAGATTATACAGAAGATAGAATAAAGTTAATGCCAACTTGCTGATTCCAGTGGCTCTTGTTGACTCTTTGGGGGCAGACAGGACCAGGTAGGAGGCTGCCCCTTGCTGCCTGACTTCCCCATGGGGAAATAGCGACTCCCCTCAGCTCCCCCCAAATCAAGTTTTCAGATCTCACCTTTTGTTGTTTTGGTTTTTTTTAGTTGGTTAGATGTAAAGTTCTTTATTGATTTCCGTTGCTGTACAAAAGTGCATAAACCAAGCCATTAGTTGAAGACCGTTCCAGCTGTTAATTCAAAACCCTTTTCCCCTAGAAACCCCTAAATTTGGTTCTTTTCCCCAGCAGGAGGGACAGGCTCTAATCTCCTCTGCGTACAGCCACGTTAGTCTGCTTGCTGATCCCTCGTGGAGATGCAGCTCCTACACTAGTGAGGTGGGTTAATACTGATGGTGTGTCCTGCGAGGAACGGGCGACAGGGAACACGAACCTCTGGCCCAGCTGATCCTTCCCCCCCCAGGAGCTCTGAGAAGGGCGGCAGACTGCCCAGGGCTGGCGCAGGATGGAGCGCTTCAGAGCTGGCGCAAGGCTCAGCCCACTCGTAGGGGAGTGGAATCGCACCCAGACCCTTCCCAGCCTCTCGCTGCAGGGTTACAGGTGCCACCTCTGCACGCCGTGGAACTGCTGAGCTAAACCCCCCCTTCCCTTCCCCTGATCCCCGCAGAAAGTGCCGTTGCCCAGTAGCAGCTGCGTTAACTACAGCGACAGACCCTCCCCAGTGCTCTCGTGGTGCCTCCCTTCAGCTTCACTGCAGGAAGGGGAGGATAGTGGTGTAAAACCACTCTTCAGAGAAGTGGAGGTGATCGCCTTTCACCCCCAGGAACACCAGCTTTCCCGCTTTGTCCATCTGCTGCAGCCCCAGGCGGTCCTGCAGAGAGAAGTGTGACCATAGCTTCCCGGGGCCCTGCTGGGGTTAAAAACCGGCAGTGGCCGGGGAACCCGGCGTGGAGAGAAGTCTCTGATGGTCACAGACCGTTCGTTGCTGCAGCACAAGTGGCTGCCAGGCTAGAGGAGGGGGTTCCACCTCTGCTCTTCAAAACTCCTCACAGAGGGGGAAAAGGCATTTTGGGTGACTCTACTGTAAGGCTTTAAAAAAGGAGCAGGGTTCATCAAGCACGTGCTGAAGGGGATCTTGAGCCAGGCGTGAGGCTCTAATTCCCCCTGCCAGCACTGGCCTGGCGGAAAACACCTTCCCAAGTAGCTACTGGCAAGGGGAGGTGATGCCCCGGGACCAGCAGAGAGGGTGAGTGGGGCAGAGCTGTGGGGTTTAGAGCCCCTCAAAGCCCCAGGGACACTGTAGAGTGGAAACAGCAGAAACCCCGCAGACCGTACCTCTGTGTACAGCGAGGTCTCCTGCAGTGGGATGGTCTCCTTGGCTTGGCCTGGCTTGTAAAACCCAAACCACTGTCAGGGATAAAAAGAAGGGAATGGTTGGTGAAGGGCTCGCGGGAGACAAGCAGGCCTAGAGCAGCTCCTCTCATAGACACCAGGCCCATGTTTGCTCCTCGCCAAACTCAAGTTCTGCCACCAAGTGACAAACCAGAAACAAGCACCGAAACGTCACCCAACCTTCCCTGCCTCACCTCGGAGATCGGCGGGTCGACCATGGTATCGTTGAGGAATTTCACCATCACAAACTTTTTCAGAGCCATCAGGTTTTTCTTGTAGGTCTCATTGATGCCCTAGGTGAAAAAAAAACAGAGAACAGAGCCAAGTCACTGGGAAGCCCACTGAGCCAGCTCGGAGAGAGCGTCTGCTCTGACCTGCCTGCACCTGCCAAAGCAGCCCTGGGCTGCACCGGAATGTCTTTTTCTGTCACCAGCCTCCCTTGGCTGTGCTGGTGGCACTCGGCCTCAGCTCCAGGCTGTATGGAGGGGACAGGCCTCCCCTGCCTGCTTGGGGAGAGAGAGGAATCACCCACTTGAAAGGGGACGGGTGGACTGAGCACGTGGCGTATCTACCCCAGCCACTCCAGGAGAGCGCAGGGACAAGGAACCGCTCTGCCATGGACAAGTCTCATCCCTAAATCTACCAGCAAAACCACTTTGTGCACTCCTGGGATGCAGGGGAAAAAACTGCTGCCCTCTGAACTCTGACAGAGAGGCAACGTGAAGGAGCTCACTGCTCAGGCTTCTGCTCTCCTGCTGGCATTTAATCATCAGCCAGGTCCTCACCCTCTCCTGGTTTATGTCGGCCAAAAAGATGCTGTTTTTCCTGTAGTCCTCCTCCTTCAGCGGGTCGTGCCAATACTCTGCTTGTACCAAGCTGGAGAAAAGAGAAACCAAAGATCAGCCCGGAAACCCAGAGCTTCTCCCCTGGGCCCGGCCGGCGCAGCTGCAGCTGGACAGCTGTACTCACTGCTCCTGGACAGCCGGCGTGTAGGCGCCCAGGTCCAGCGTCTTTCGGATCCAGTCACAGATATGGGAGCTCTCACCAGGACAGCGTGGAAAGCCGTACACCCCTTGGGTATGGGGACATGGAACAACTCGGTGAGCCAAACCGAAATCCCTTAATCCCTCCAGCTGGTGAAGAACCAGCCTCTTACAGAGCAGTGGCAAGAATTACCCAGGGAATCAGGCAGCTTTAATCCTGCAATCTCATTAGAGAGCCCTCCTGCCCCCGGGCACCGTTACACACTAAGATAATGGATGATGCTCTTGAGCCGAGGATGTTGCGCTGGAGCAACACTGGCCAGCGTGCCTGGTGTGTTCCCAGGATGGTTCCCCACAAGTCTTCCCACTACACTACAAAGAAACAGACTTGAGCCATGGAACGTCTCGGGGGAGAGTATCTGAAGTTCATTGCCAGCCGCTCTTAACCGTTCACCTCTTCAATTCCTGTCGACATCACCTCTTTAATCCACTGCGAAAGCACCTCCCTTTCCCTGGGGCTTTACCCTTCCAACTGCCGACTGCAAAACAGCCTCGTGACCCAGGTTTAGTTTCACAAATGCTTTGCTCTGTAGTCAGAAATTTCTTCACCTGAAACAACTAATCCCAAGTGCTTCCAAAGTATAGGAGAATTCAACCCAGACAGTAAGTTGTCTACTTAAAAAGGGCCCTTCTTGTTGCCAGTTCAGCAAGATGAACGCAGAAGATAAAGTAGTTGGTTAACAACTGGGCCAGAGCAGATCACCAGGCTCAGACAGGAACAGAGGGACCGTTTAATTCACAAGAGAATAGTCAGTTTTTAGGAAAAGGCCAAAAAAATCATTCCTCCTGTCAACAGGAGCCTCCCCTGTCTGAGTGGTTAAGAGGTGAGGTGGCTTAAGAGGACATTACCTTGGTGCTGCCCTCCAACGGAGATCAAATTGAGCATGGGAGGGGAAGGACACCTCTGGGCCACTGCCCGCCTGTGGAGGAAGAGGAAGGAGCTGAGCTGGTGCCCAGCACGCCCAGGCCACCGGTGCCGGTTCACAGGCAGCTCTCAGCTTGTCTCTGCGTGGGCTCGAGCACTTGGGTAACGTTTGCAAAGAGAATTAACCCTTCCTGGTAGAGGAAGGCTACAGGAGAACACGTTCTTGAATGCTTTGGAGGACTCCTACCCTTCTGAAGGGGATTGTCAGTTTACATCTGCTTAGTGCTTCAAGAGAGTTTAAAATCAGAACTGAAAGCCAAACAGAAACCACCGAAAAGGGGAAGAGAAGTGTTAAACTTACAGGAACTGGCCTCCCTGGGAGAAGCCCATTGCGTTGTAGCCTCCTTTCAGCTGAGGGTCCTTTGCCAGCTGGCTGCACACCTCTCTCACCTGATCGTTCGCGTTCATGAAGAAGCTGTTCTCCATATCCTGGTGGATTAGTCAGATCAGAACGTGTAACTCGTACCTTTACAATGGCTTTTGTTATTTTAACCTCTGCAAACAGATGGCTAACGGTTCTGCTTTTGAAAGAGGACCTTCAACTTTTGCAGTATGACAGAAGTGACATTCGTGTTCTGAGACTTCCCCTCACCAGGTCTCTGCTCCTGCCCCGCCTGGCAAAACTCCCTCATGTGGAACAGCGACATTTCCCCAAACTTCCTCACAGTTTGAGTCCCTTCGGATTTGTGTGTCTATATCTAGCTATAAAAATAAAAACCAGACTTCACCATCTTCTCCAAATCCCAAAGAGTAACATACATTGCACCTTGTGCTGAGAGACTGTTAGAACGAATTCCACGGGGCTACCTAAACGTGTCAAAACCCTCGACAGCGCAGAATTCGTCGGTAATTTTATTATGCTGAAGATATATAGCGAATAAACTGCTGGGAATCAAAAAGGGTGGCGAGGGGTAAAGCTGTGCTTTAGCAGGGTGTCTGATCACACGCCTTCCTGTTACCTGGAGCGTTAGAGAGAAGTGCTAATCAGTGGATTTGCATATTAATCCAATTTAGACCGGGGATTTGTTTTACCCCAGTTCTTTTCTGCGGGTATTATCTAGCCTTTATTGGGTTTTACCTGTCAAAGCTGTTTACTTCCCAAAGAGGAAATAAATTAGCAGGGAAAGCACTCGGGCAAGCCTTGTAGAGCCAGAGCAGTGACAGAGACCCCCATCAGTCTGGACCTTCCCCCACACCCTGCCGAGCAGAATCGCCAGTGCCAGCAGCTAGTTACCTGTATCAGGTTGCTTCCAATCTTGAGAGACAGAACGTAAATCCCCGGTATTTTCTTCTCCACTATTTTCTTAATGTAGCCCATGCTTTGGGGGTTGCAGCAGCTGTCTCCTGGGAAGGGAAACAGGACGATGCACCGTCACGCCCCCGCCCGGGCCCTCACCTCGCCCTCCCGGACACGCCGGGCCTCCCCCCGCTGCAGCGCGGCCAGGAGCTGCCATCGCGCACGGCCCCGGCGGAGGAGGGGGCTCGGCACCTCCCGGTCCCCGCAGAAACCCCGCGGTCCGGAGGTGGCGGGCACGGGGACAGCGCTGCGGGACCGAGGGCGGCCTGCGAGCTCCCCGCGGGGCTCGGCACGGCGCGGTCTCCGCGGGCCGGGCCAGCTAAGGGCCGCCTCCCCGCCCTCAGGGCCGCTACCGGCGGCTCGGCCCCGCCGCGCGGAGCCGGTGCCGGCTCACCCATGCCGTGCCAGATCACCAGCGGGACGGCGGCAGCCGCGCAGCCCAGACCCAGCAGCAGAACTGCCGCCCTGAGCGCCGCCATCTTGGCCGGGCACATGACTCGCGCGCGGCGCCGGTCAGGCGGCGGGGGCGGGACCCGCGGTGGGGGGCGGGGCCTGGCCGCCCTCGGGAGGGGTTTGGTGGCGAGCGGCCGGCTCGGGGCGGGGCTGCTGCGGGAGGTGTGGGCCCCGAAGGGGTGCGCGTTGGGCTCGCCCCCTTCGCAGGGGAGCCGCGCTGTGCTCTGCTCGCCGTGACCGCAGCGAGGGAGCGGGCTGGGACCGGCAGAAAGTGGATCCGGACGCCAGGCGGAGCTCCAGGCGGAGCTGTGACACCCGCAAGCGCTCCCCTGGCAGGGGAAGTGACACCGAAATGCGCTCCCAGGCCTGGTTGGAGAAATTCAGGGGTGGAAGAGCCGGAGAAGCTCCAGGAGCCAGGCTTGGGTAACCAACCCTCTGCCAGATCTCCCCGCGGAACACTCGCCATTAACGCTCAGAGCAAAAACCGCATCTCCGCAA
>JAAGNO010013870.1:18157-35863 GCA_033439905.1 Ceryle rudis | reverse complement strand
AAAAAATCTTTTTTGTACCCTACATTTCTATTACTGCCTCTGCAGTAGCTAACATCAGAAATCTGTCAGATTATACTAAAAAAATATTTGAAAGATTTTTTTTTCCTCCCAAACTGGAACAGAGATTTCATATCTAAAGTAGTTATTTGCTCAAGTTTTAATGCAAGTATTACTGTTTGTTTAATACGCTGATATTAGTATGATGCACTTTGTGCATGCTAGGTGTGCTTACTCAGTAGTAGATGCAGTATTTGGGACGGTACTTTCTGTGCCTGCTGTGTGTTTGGTTTGGACTTATCTCCTAAAGGGGGTTGTGTGGGGTGGAGCGAGAGCTGCATGCAAGTAGAAAGTAGTGGTAATGTTTACTTGTAAACACAAAGGAAGATTCTAGTTATGGAGGTTAAAAACTGTAAGTAAACAGATAACTTTATTTCATATCTGCATTGTATTGTAAACTTTCTTCAGAGGAAAAGCTTGCCAAAGCAGCATGGTATTCTAGAAATATTCATTACATCACAGGCAGCAGAGATCAGTCTTACAGATCAATAGTAAATTCAGCCTACACTGTACAAAACCTTAATTGCTTTGTGTTATATATTCTGAATCTTCAATAAACCTGAAAGAACTGGGGGGGGAGGGCAAGGCTACAGTAATAATTTCTTTCTTCTCAGAATTATCTATTCAATCTTTCCTGAAGTAGTACTTTACATGGAAGGAGCCCTCTCTGTATTTCCTTAGCCCTCCTAGTCTACCCCCATTCTTGTTATTCAAGGGAAAAGTTAAATGGTAAATGAAGATTTTTCAGGAATTATCTCTAGTCTGGAGTTAAACTAAAAATGGCCTTAGAATTGTGACTGTGTCTTTGCTTGCCAGTGGCCAACTTCTGTCTGTAGGCATCGGAGCAGTGGAGATCCTTACACCAATAATTTTTGAAGGTATCTATTTTGTATCTAACTACTCTGCAAAATCTGACTTAGTGGACCCTTTTGCAGCCAGGTTACTTTCTTAAGGAATTATACATATTAATGTAGAGCTGTTAAGATGCCACTTAAGTGCTTCTTTACAAATACTTCTAATATTTTGTTTTTCAGCATGGATATAAAAAGCAGATTAACTGTGATTTCCAGCTGTCATGCTTGCTTTTTTTTTTTTTTTTAAACAAATGGTTGCCTGCAAAAACAGGCCTTGTTTACTGTGGCTGAATAATAATTTCTGGACTTCATCTTGGCAGTGGATGTTGGGGAGATATCCTTTAAGCCACTGAATTGGACGTTAGGACATTCATTTCGGTGTCAGCTGACATCCCAAGCTGGATCATAAATGAAAAGCAGTGGAGTTCAACTGCAGTGTATAACAATAGAGCAGGAAACACTAATTGCCAAACTACTGGCAGCTGAAAGTAGAATTTACAGTAATGCTAACTGAGCAGATCTGACTGGTGATAAAACATCACAGATACCCACTCTTTCTTAAACTGAGCAGAGTTTTTTGCTTAGTTTAAGAACTATAATGCACCAATGCATAAAAGTGGTAGGATTATGCACAACTTCATTGCATGATTGGAAATACTTCTCTAGAAAATGTTTATTAAAAGAATTTACTGCTTATCCCTGCTATACTGTATTAAAATAGTCAATGTTAGATAAAAATGTATGGGTTTGATTTGCACGGTAAGTTTTTAATAATAAAAAAAAAGGGTGACTTTTTAAAGCTTTGACATTTGTAGCAGCCTGGGTCAGGCTTTTACTAAGCATGTCACTGCAAACTACCAGAAGCAAAGTGGGATGGCCACAGCTACAGTCCTTGTAGACTTGTATGCATCCCCAGTGCCTCCAGTTGGGATAGCAAAAGTTCCTTTAAAGAAGAACTAAAAGCAGCGTAGGATCAGCAGTAGGATCTCCCATAGCACGGTAACTCCATAGCCTACCATGCTGACTTGTTTTCAGGTGTGATCAGCAGAAGGCAGCACAAACATGGTCTGAAGGGAAATAAAAGTACTGTGCACGTCATGTCTTTAAGCAACTGTAAAGACTTTTTGCAAGGGTCTGTTAAACCCCTCCCTTTCCATCATGCAGATGTAGGAGATGCAGTCCTCCTTGGGCTACTTGCCAAGGACTGAAGTGTTCAATTCTACTGTGCCACTTGGCACTGAACCAAGCAGAAGTTTGTGTGCAAATGCTGCTACCTAACTGTCTCTGAGCTACTTTTCCATGTAGGAAGCCGACTTTCTCTCCTGTCCCAGGAGAACAGGCTGCTGCTTGGATGTGCTTTGTGATAGCACATTGGCTACAGCACACTGATGAGCCCATTTGGGGGGTTAAAAAAGGATGGAAAAGATGGTCTCACCAGGTCTGTTTATGTTCTGTGGCCCCTTGTGCAGATATGAGGATTTTTTTTTTTTTCTTTCAAAACATGATTTGCATTTAGTGGAACATCTCCTTTATGAGGAAAGGCTGAGGGAGCTGGGTCTCTTTAGCTTGGAGGAGACTGAGGGGTGGCCTCATTAATGTTTATAAATATGTAAAGGGTGAGTGTCAGGAGGATGGAGCCAGGCTCTTCTCAGTCTCAACCAGTGATAGGACAAGGGGCAATGGGTGCAAACTGGAAGGAACATAGGCGGTTCCACATGAATATGAGGAAAAACTTCTTCAGGGTGAGGGTAGCAGAATACTGGAACAGGCTGCCCAGAGAGGTTGTGAGGTGTCCTTCTCTGGAGGCATTCAAAACCCGCCTGGACACATTCCTCTGTGACCTGATCTAGGTGGTCCTGCTCTGGCAGGGGGTTGGACTAGGTGATCTTTCGAGGTCCCTTCCAAGCCCTAACACTCTGTGATTCTGTGATTTATATCTAAAATGGTCTATGTGCTCTTTGTATACAGCAATCTTTTGTTTCAAGGCATTAACTGTCATGTGTTATGACAGGGTGTTTTTGCATAAAAAAACAGGTGTCTGAAGAATTGCATGAGTACAACTTCAGAAGTTACTTTTGAGACTTTGGCCGCTGTCCCCAGAAATCCTTAATGGCTTGCAAAATGTTACAGAACTGAGTAACTTCATTGGAATGGTCACTGCAGGTTTGTAAGAAATTTGAATCCTCGGCTGAAAGCAGATCAGTCTGTTTAGCTTTCAGATCAGTCTGTTTAGTTTTCTTTTAGCAAAACTTGGAAATAATCTTCTAAGCTGTTTTTATCAAGAGTCAACCTTCTTCTCATATTGTTATTTTATTACAGTCCAACTGGCGCCCCTCTTTTATCTTCCCTTCCTCCTTTTCTAAAATAAAATTAACTTGTTTTTAATGTACATGCAATATATATTCTCCATTAGAAGACAACCAGGTTGAGAGAGAAGCAACTCTGCACACAGTATTTGTCAACTAATGCATATCTAGATAAAACAACCTGATAACTAAAACTCATTTAGAATCTGGTTTCCAGGCTAGGACTCGGGGAAGGAATTTCTGGATGCCTTGAATCTTTGCCAATTTCAGTGCTGATACCTCCATAAAGTCATACGTGTTATCTTTAAGAATACACTTCTTCCCTATTTGGCTTCAAATCCATAAGATACTACGTTTTCCCCTTTTGGAAATGGAGAAAAAATGGTAATGCAATTCATTCCAAATGTCCCTCACATACAGAATGCAAGCGTGTTTGTCTCAATATTTAAGGGAATGAATGAGACACAGCAAAACCCAAGAATCTAAACATAAGGAATCCAGTCAGCAGCCATTAAGTCTTTGGACAGACCCTGGGAGTGCTGGTTTCTGTCCCATGCTGTGAGCAGGAAGAATGCAGTTTTTCCTAGAACAATGACAGTTTGGTTGTACCCACCTACTAAAAACAAACGATAAGAACTACCCAATAACAAAATGCTAGTTTACTTCGGCTCCACTGTGCTTTTGGAGAACTAGCAGTTATTTGAGATTATCTTCTCAAGGAAAAGTCAGTCTAGTTAATAACAAAACTTCCTTCAAGAAAATTCAAGCCAGGAACTCTTTTCTGTGTTCCATCCCCTATGGTTGTGATGCAGCATTTTGTTGAGGCTTTGGTCAGAGTCAGGCTGTGATCTTTCTGTTTCTGAGCTCTCCTGAGTAGTTCTAGCTGCTTCAACATTACAGACTTCTGGGTGATTTCTAATCCCAGTTTTCACTTGCTAAAATTAATTATAAACTTCCAAGAAGTAAGTGACCTTAACTCAAGTTGGCACTTGAGCCTGTAATCTGTAAGGAAAATAGCAACAAATATAAGGAAATGCGTACTGTCCCATTCTCTCACAGACAAATTTTCCAGATTAAAGAACACTTGATATGCACTGTTTTAACCTGCGTTTTCCAGGTTGACCAAACAGAATAAAGAACATGCTATTGGGGGAACACAGACAGACACTCTTTCAGCCTTGCTCCCCCAAAAGGCTGGCAGTGAAGAAAAGGAGGAAAAGTCTTCCCAAATCCTTGAAAACAAGATTCCTCCACATCAGATGGCCTGGAGCAGTTCAGTTTTTCAACAGCCTCTTGTGAAGAAATCTACTGTTACCTTCAGAGCGTTTACATGGGAGGTTACAAGTCTGAACAGGCAAGTGCTTTCCTTTAGCAGTAGTTGTTGCCATGCAGGTGACAGGTGGAAGAAAATTCCTGGAACTCCCCGAAGTTCAGAGGCAGACTTAGAAAGTTTATGAACCCACAAATTGAAAGTGCACCAAAAATCCCACCCTGGGCAGGGCTCTAAGGGAGGAATCGAGCAGCCAGAGATGCTTTCAGCAAGGTATAAACCTGGAGCAGGATGAGGATGGGCTATGTTCTGCTTTCTCTAAACAGAAGCAGCATGTGAACTCGGCGCCATTTGAGCCTTGGCTGTGTTTAGGCGGTCTAAGAGTCGCCTCGCTGCTGGGCCAGCGGGCTATTCAGGCACGGGATGTGGTGCATGAATGGAAGCATTCATTGCCCTTCTCTTCTCATGCTTCTCTAAGCCTTGGGGTGTTGGTCCTGTGTTGTTGCCCCTTACCCGGAGCAGAAGAAGAGGCTGCCTCTGTCCTCATTTCCCTCTACTCCAGTTCCCTTGCAAAACAGAAAGATTCAAAGCAAGATCCATTGCGCAGAGCACCAATCTAAAATAAACTACCATTAGCCATAATAAAGTCCAGTGTATTTTCATATTTACCAAACTATCTTCAACTGTGCAGAAAGTCCTGATAAGATAGTCCCTCACTCCAGTTCAGGGGGAAAAAAAGTGCTTGCACATACCAGTTTTACTTCAGCCAGGTCGTTTTCAAGGACCCAAGTGCATTCTGCACTGAGAGTCCTTCCCGCATAGTCTCAACCTATTAACTGCTCTTTAATGTCAGACATAATCTAGGTTAAAAACCACAAACCCTCTCTGTTCTGAACTCACATGTGGCCACATCAAGGGACTCTACTTACGCTTACTGACTTAACAATTTAAGCCTGTTGGACAGGTTATAATGGCTGGCTTCCCACAGGGTCTCGCACTGTCATGACAGTAGTTTTCTGCATAGTTTTCTGACGATTTCTAATGGTTTTCTGCATAAAGCAGACTATTCCTTGTTTCCTAACAGCAGGAACCACCATATTAGTTCAGCTAAATTTCACCCCCACTCATTGCCTACCAGAATAGCTACTGCGACGTTTTGACATCCAACACGGAGGAAGAGGCTTCAGGAAGTGTCTTCTCCTGCAGCAGCATGAGGAGCTGCTGTTGGCTTCACTGTAGTCAGGTTGTGCTGTCTGTAGAGCGTTTCTATTTTCATTTGAGCTTTCTTCTTTGTATATATTTCTGTAGCCAGACACATATCTCTGTGTGCGTACGGTTGACAGATGTGTTTATACTGCTCTATAGGTGTAACAGTGTGTAGAAGCACGTTTCGCCAGACGAATGGAAATGCCAAAGTAGACTTTTGGACACTTAGTTCCAACTAAATACCTTTTAGAAGTTGTTCCAATGTACAGAATACCATTTTCCATCATAAAATCTTAAGTGTATATTCTACTGATGGAAGTAAGGTGCTTAAAATGAGAAAACAGGATATACTGAAAATCAAATTCACTGTATCAGGAAAAGAGAAGGAAACACTGTTCCTTTCCCTACTACTTACTGATAGTAACACTTTCCACCCCCCTCCCTTTTCTATATTTTAGAGCCAGAACCAGTTAAACTTTCCAAAGTGACAGTGAACTTGCTAAGGATTTTTGCATGTAAGCTTTGAAGAAAATACTTCTTAAATCTGTAAGCACTGTGCCTGTACCACGAACTTGTCACCTTTTTATTTATCTTAAGAAGCGAGCAACAATTTTCAAAAGGTGCACTACAGATTATCAGGACAGCTTTGACAAGCCCAGAGGAAAAACGATACTGGTTTAATGCTTTGGGGGTTTGGAAGACTGTGGAGTACAAACTGTCATGAAGCCAACTTAATATAACTGTTTCCTTTATACTCTGAGGATTCACAAGGGACCTCACTGCTAGCATACAGGAAATAAAGTCTGTTGTGCTAGAACAAGACTTTGTTTCTTACAACTTAGAAAACTACACAAAGTTTCCTTACAGGAAATGTTACATTCATACAAATTCTCATATTTATTTGTAGACAAAAATTGCCATTGACATAGCGGGAAAACTAGATGAAAACAGAGACAGCATAGACTTAATGCCATTAGGGTGTACTGGTGAACAGACCTACGTGAGGGCAATAAATACAACTACATAAAAATGTTCTTAGATGTAGAAATATCTTTATTATTATCTTCTTTTCCAGTACCAGCCTAATTTCTTAACAGGAATCCCTGAAAATAAGTTGCTATGTTAATCCATTTCTTCAGTGAGGGGCTCGCAGAGTTTATTTTAGGTAAAGCTTGTCTTCTGTTCTTACACTATTCGACCAAGATATACTGACTTGGGATACTTTTCCTTTAGATCAGGCCACTGAACGATGAAATAATCTGAAAAGTAGTAAAGAATCTTTCCAGAGAGGGATAAAGTTTCTACGCGGCAGATGCTCTCCACGTACACAATGATTGCTCTCTTTATTCCTAGAAGCCCAAGAAGAAGAGCAGATATACAGACAGGAACACATGTTCCTGGTCCATTGCACAATATCTAAAAGAGATGAAACATTTCACAAAAGTAAAACAGGAGTTTTTTCATGCAGTAAAGAATTAAAAGTGTGTATATTCATATTACATTGCATTTACAAAGAAAAACCCACCTTTTTTTTTTCCCAAAGATATTTTAAAAAACAGAAAAGGAAAGTAAATAAAAAAAAAAAGGGGGGGGGGAAATAAGGCAAACAAAAAACATTATTTCAAAGTAACTGCCAAAAAAATCATCTTTACAGGTCAAGGAGGAGAAGAGCTCTGAGAAGGCATAGTTAATTTATTTGAAGGAAGTAGAATTACTTGACTCATGAATATCTGATTAAAACAGCTTCCAATCTCAGTCACAACTTCGTGTTGTATCAATCATGAGATTTGTGCACAGATTAAAGTATAATAAGGCCAAAGAAGTTTAATTAGGATTACTAAAACTGGGATCCAGTTATAAACCTCTTGAACTTTGGCTTAAGTCAGCAAAACGCTTAAGGAGTTCAGCAAAAATGTGCTGATGAATTAGGACCTTCATCAGAATCTACTAGCTGATATCCACAAACAGATTTTTTTTTCCCCTTTAATAGAAACTAGTACGTAGAAACAAGTACACAGAAGGAAGGTGGTTTTGGTAGATGTCACGTCCTTGTAGCGGAGGATCTCAAACTCACTTATAAATATTAACAGTAAAAAAGTGGTGTTTCAATTTTAGATGTTGGTAAAGTGAAAACCAGATTGCTTAAGTAAGAGGTTTAAATTGGGGTATATTAGGCACTCTACTTGCGTACAATATTGATTTCAGGCAAGGAGTTTCTTACTAAATTTAACTACTGCCATGTAATCAGAACTTTTCTGCACAGCTGGGAGTTATGTGGAAATAAAGAGTTCTTTTATAAAAGCATGGCCTTATATCCTATTAACTCACTTTTTTTTGTTCCAAGTTCACCAGCTTGGGAAAGATATTATATTGGGGGGGGGGGGGAATATGAGACTTTCTGTTTCAGGGCTGTAGCAATCATTTCAGAATGTTTGCTTCCGTGCTTTGTGGCAAGATCCCACTGATAAACTGGCTAACACCACCTTGCCTCAGTTAAAAAGCAGCAGCAGCTTTGGTTCCAAACTCTCTCACCTATCCTTTCCTTTGCCTTTAAGATGGCCCCAGAAATCTAGCTTGGGGGTGTGATGACTGTAATGCAATGTTTTCTTATCAGAATCAACAGAATGTAATACTGTATGCAAAGTTATTCTGATTTTATTGTTGATCTTAATTGAACTATTTATCCATGCAAGACTTGCTGATGTTTTCTTAAAGTCCCTTACCAGCAACATGCTGTATACTGGTTTACTCTTGAATTTTTAGGGTATCAACGGCCACAAATACTTGTATAAGAAAATTGCAGCAGTATAATTCTTTAATATTAGCAATTATATAGCTAAGAAGCAAAGAAACCGAACAAGTCAAATTTCTATACTAGATTTTTGAAATGAGAGTAAAATACTATGGTTTCAAACCTCCTGCTGAACCTGATTTCAAGTAAATCCATGCTGGGACTTTCAAACCTACTCTACAACCTGCTGAGAATGTAGATCTGCTTTTTTCATACTTTGACTTGGCAAGCGAGGACATAAACCAACCACACACGCTACCTTTTAGCATTTCAAAGGAACTTTTCCATACCTGTGAACTAAACCATGCATTTTGCCCTATTTCTCAACAGGTTTCATTAATTTGCACTGGTGTTGGTTGTGCTACTGGCTACTGACACCTGAATTAAGGCATGTTTAGGTATCTCTATTTGTAATAACATTTGTTACTGTAGCGTAAATGTAGGCAGAGGAAACAACTTGGAGTGTTCTCCTGTGCTTGAAGGAAAAAACCAGCAGGATCCCTGCTGCAGAATCTGGTCTGTTTTAGACAAGTGCATAAGAAATGGCAAAACAGTCCAAGAAAGTAATTTACTACTTTATGTTGTGATTTGAATATTCAGTCTGCCTACTGATTTCAGATTCAAAATTCACCTTTAAGTGAATAGATAAAAATGTGCACCACTGCTAAACAGAAACTCCACTTTCCCTTTCCTTTAGAAAAGTACCTGGAGTACAAATATTGTCTCATCTTCATTGCTCCCCAAGTCCTTTTTCTGTTGCATTACAGTCATCTCCCCTGTCCCTTCCTCAGTGTCTTCCATTTCAATGTTTCTCTGTACCCAGCCTTCCGAGATGTCTCCCACCCAGCCCCTCTTCCCTGGTTTTCTTTGTGATCTCCAGTATTCATCTCCCTCTGCATCCCTGTTCCCACGTGCCCTTCCACCTATCTTCCTTCTAGGCTCGTACTGGCTCTGTGCTCTTCTAGCCTCCATCTACTATGAAAAATCAACCTAGTCGTCTAAAGCAAAGAGAGAGTTTCACAGCAGTCCCGTCCTTTCCACAGTCTGAAACACAGAAATACCAATTGCAGATATGATTTAGGTCAGGTAGACATCCTAATGTCCTCCTCAGCCTAGATGTTGAGAATTGTAGAACAGGTTTTATAAAAAGCTGAATTGTTACAGCCATGGTCTTTATTAAGCCCCTGTGGCATACACTTCATCCTACTTCCCTCCTTTATCAACCCTGGCTAGCAGCAGCTCTGGTCTTTTTGATGTTTGGTATTCTTGTGACTGGATGCACACACAAAGGTAAATGCAAGGCTGAAATCCAAACCAAGTGTACTCACAAAAGATCATGTAATGAAATAACAGTAAATGGATCTATTTGTGAATCTATATGTAGCTCCAAAAGCCACACTAAGTTGCTGTTATTACATTGCTGAAGTGCAAACCAGAAAATCAATAAGCAAAATTAAAATAATAATAAAATACCTTTACTATATCCAAGCTTTTTATATGACGCACTCAATTTATCCCTTCTACTGTCTATAATTTGTAAGCTGCTTCTCAGATGTCCTCTAATTCATGGAAAAGTACTTGCATGTGGGAAAAAGGACCAGGAAAATTATCGACTAGGCATCTCTAAAAAAACATGATCTGATCATAATTCACGTCCCCTGCCTTTTCCCCGTCCACACATACTGGTTCAAACAAGACAAAGCAGATGTGGTTCTGTAGGTTTTTTGTATGCAAAATGCCCATAAAATACTCTGACTATATATGTTCCTATTCTAAAATGCTTGTGTTTGGGAATTGTCCCCTGAAAGAGATTCTGGAAAAAAACCTGCTGAAGCCAACAGACAAACAGATCCCTATCTGAATTTGGGGTCATGATCTGTAAGTCAGAACTATTAATCTTTCTGATTATTAAAAATTAACCTTCAGTTAACCTTCAGTGTGTGTCTAGAGACATGTCATACCTAGAACTGGTGCAGTTGCTCACGTGTTGGAGTGGCAATTCCCCTCCAGCAATCTGGTCTGACCAGTCCTACTTACTCCCTCAGACAGCAGCAGCAGGAAGGGAGACCAGTGTTCCTGCTGCTTGGAGACCAACATACACACTTATCAAGGCACACAGGGGAAACTTTTGAGAAACAATGTGCATTATAAAGAAGAGGAACTGCTGTGGAATCTCTAAGCTAGAAATGCTGCTGTTTAGCTCCTGCCAGTATATGAACTTGTTGATGGTGGAAAGGAACTGAATAATGTACAACATTCCTTAAACATGTAAGATGAGCTGTCCTACTAGTGAATTTCAAAACACTGTTCAGAAGTAAATTTTGGAGAGTGATTGATGTCTTCCACCTTGAAAAGACCAAGGGTTTTGTTTTCCCCCTCCAGCAGAATATAAGTATCTCTCAGGGAATCCAGTGGCAATCATCAGTATGCTGTGGAGAAAAGCCAGGCATCTATTGGGCAAGATGGAACTAGGGCCTCTACAAGGTCAACCGGCTATTCAGGATAAGTGTTTCCCAATATCTATTTACTTTAGCTACAAGGCTGCCTGTAGAATATTTGCATTGCATGAGATATGTCTCTGAAGATCTCTAGTTTATTAGGTTCAGCCTTCCTTGGTGAGGCAGCAGCAAGGGAAAGAAGGGGCCAAACACAATTCTTGTGTCAACTTTGTGACCTCTTGAGCTGCAACTGCCCAAGGACTTTCTTGATCACTGGGTTATCCAACTTTGCTGCCAACAAGCTGTAGGAGATCGTTCCACAGTGCTGCAGGTCTCTACACCATTTACATTCGCCTCCAATGCATAGAAATGTCCAGCTAATTGTTAAATTGGCTCACTGGCTGTCTGGCTTCATATCTAGGCCTATAAACTAAATCCTACATACTAAAATCCTCTACCAATTCAATGTAACTAGACTTCTAAGCAGTAGAATAAACTAGTCAATCTGCATATTAACGGTGGTTTAAAAGTAAAGGCTCAGAATACAACATTTATACTTAGCAACTCTCTCTCTAAATTTAATATTAATCACTTTCATATAAAAATTGAATAGTTCTTGCCTTTCTGTTTCAGGTATTTTCTGCAGCTGTTGAAAGAAAACAAGCTAAGCCAGCAGCCTGGCACACTGGGAACACTGGCACTTGGCACCACTGCTGATAAAAGCTGCTTTAGAGTTGGTGAATGCAGCACTGTAGCAGAGTGACATTTACCAGTTAAAATACTGAAAGCATAGCTCACAGCCTCACTGGGATTAAATGTCAGGCTACTGGTTAGAACAAAAATGAGTAAAGCAGAAAACTTGCAGTTCTCTCTCAGAAATATGTAAGCAGACATTTGCTCTATATCTTTAATGAAAAAGTATTCGAGTACTGCTTATGTTCCCAAATTACAACAATCAAAGGGAGAACAATGTAAGTCCCCCTAAATTTAGTAGAAAAGGGAAAACTAATGTGAGACTTGCTTTGAATTAAGAAATGGTCAACAGCTGCTCTTCTCCTGAATGACTTACACAGAGATTGGCCTTTGCCACCTGGATGAGAGCAGAAAAACCTCCCAGCACTAGGGTGGGGAATGGTGATTGCTGCTGCAGGGCTGTGCACACATGTGAACTGAAGGCTGCCTGCTACGGGGCTACCTCCTGGAGTATGTTGAGGACATTGCTCAGGTCTCCTTACTCCTGGTAATGCTCCCTTCCCTGCAGTGCTAAACAACTTGAGGTAAGAATAAGGAAATAGATGGTGGTGATAGGGAGCTACTAAAAGAGGCAAAGGCAAGTGGAGTGATACAAAACTGACCCCTGATATGTTAATTGTGTGATATTTGTGTATCCATGCAAATAAACAGAGCTAAAGTTTTAACAGTGTATGGTTAAAAAAAGGTATTTTCTGCTTCTCAGGAACAAGTGTGGACCTAAAAGCAGTAATTTCTGTTTGTATTTTTGCTGGACTGCTAAAACTAATTGTTGATAAATACTTCATTTCAATGGCTATTTAATGTTTGGGAACAAAAGGTAGCTGTTCAGCCTCTTAAAGATATGAAAGCCCAGAAGATAATCTTTGAGGCTTTTCAGAAAAGCCAAGGAAATTTGAATAGCTGTTCCTGACATTTTAAGGAAGGCAAGGGAAAAGGAAGAGGATAAAAAAAGCAGAAAGCATGGAAGAGAGGAAGTGGGAAAACAGTTTGAATTACCATTGAAAAGAAGTTCATAAAGAAGAAAAGGGAGTTTTTAAAACACGACCATACTGCCATAGTCCCAGAAGGGACTTATGAAAAAAGCTTGCTTGCTTACAAATAAGGCTTCATTCAAAACAAAAAATCCAAAGCCCTTAATTCATCTATCAAGAAAAAAGAGAAGCATAAACGAATCTTGCTTATCTCTGATGAACAATTTAGACCTTAGATCTGACAAAACTGCTCAGCCAAATGTATTTACAGCAGAAAGTTCCTTGATTTGGCCCAAGTCTGACAAATTTCCACCTTGCTAGGCAAAGCAAATTCTGGCTTTGGAATGAGTTTTTCAAAGGTCAGGAAATGCACCAATTAGAGAAAGCAGCTAAAGGGACTGTAATCTGTGTGTGTTACATTTTTCTTTTCATTGCATATTCTTAGTTGATGACAGATGCTGAAATGTTATGTTGTTGGTAGCTGGACTTGTATAACAACAACAAAAAAAATAAGGACCACAGCAAGTTACAATACTTGGGAACTTTGCAAAAATTAGCTTTAAGAAATTGTAGAAACGATGGCAGACAAAAATAATAAAAGCTTTCACAAAGGTAGAAGTAACAACAAACACAATAAATATACATATAAATACACAGAACTAACATAGGATTGGAAGACACTCTCTTGAAGCAAAGAAAGCCTCTTTCATGAAACCGACCATAGAATAACGTGAAGGATCTTTCAGAAACAAGGGAAATGGAGCAGAGGATGATCCTAATGACAGGGAAACTGAACAGTCACATAAAGAGTCAGTTGAGTAGCGGTCCTTGGATGCTGAAAGGAAAACTAAAATAAAAGTCCGACATAGTAATTTTTATGCCAGGGATAGTTTTGGACTCCTACATTCATCAGGTAGGAGCTAGGGGGTTTGACATTTTGGGAGTTTATTGCTTTTTATGATTTCAGAGTGGACTAAACGTGGTTTTTCTTGTGTTTTGTTTTGCTGGGGGGAGGTGGGTTGCTTCTGTGGCACAAGAAGAGAGAATCTGCAATTATTAATTTTTATTTTGCTATGCAAATTATAGTGTCTTATAAGTTCAACAGCCCTTGCTTCGTTTCAGTATTTTCTTACTGTTTTGAAACTTCACACTAATGCCCTGTAAGGTGAAATATCCAGCTGAACATTTTTTCCTTCACCCATACAAGTACTGAATGCTACCCACAAAGGCAGCTCTAATCTGGCTTCTCTGTCTCAGCTGTTCCCATTTCTTGCCCCGTGACTCCCAAGGACCCAGTTCCACGACCTGCTTAGCGTATCCTGAACAGCCCACAAGTCCGTGGGAAACTCAACTCCAAGCGTTACAGCCCTGCAGCTGTGGGACCTGCTTTTTCAATACTGCAGATGCTCTACCTGCAAAGTTAAACTAACAAAAGCATCAATGAACAAATCTCAATTTAATTGTAACTGTATTTACCTTATGAGCTCATAACAAAGATGCAAACCTGGGGAAGTGAGAAACCCAGGTTGTGCTTGTAGCTCTGCTGTGGACTCCCCATGGGATTTGGGGCACAGCATTTACCTTTTCTCCCATCATTATTTTCTGCTTTAACACCAGGAAAACAATCATTTCCTCCTCACAGAGGATGAACCAACATTTCTGTATGTCCTTCTCAGTGAAGATCTTCGGGTACGGAGAGTATTGCTTTTAACAGCATACATTCAGATTCAGTGCATACTCTGAGAGTAAGAGAAAATGTACATGCTATTTTCTTTTGACTACTTTTTTTTTTAAATATGTTCAGTCTTAGCAAGCCATATCCATTAAGAATCAATTTCTGCTAGTAACTTTAGCAACTTAAGCCTGAATGGCAAACAGAGAAAAGTTGTTAACGTTTTCTGTGAGTAACTCGAAAAGGTTTCAAAAGACACATTGTTCGCCTACATGGATGTAATGCAGTTGTAATAGAAATAAAGTCTCTGCTAGGAAAAATAAATTTATTTGGTAATCAAAATAGCAAGAGTAATCTGAGAATTTGAGAGAAAGGGATTTCTCCTTAGCTCAAATACTTAAGCATGTGAGAGAAAGTGTTCCTGTTGAAGCTTTTGCTAATCCAACTCTTTAGCATCTCTGAAAATTCTAATTTTGAACCTCCAGGAAAACTAGCTTAGAACTGTTAATATTTCTTAAAAATTAAAAAAAAAAACCCAAAACAATAGGAACCTTTTCCAACAGTTCCTTATTATTGCTCTTGGTGGGGAGAAAGAAGAATTTCTGGTTCTGTTTGAACAATATAAAGGCCATTAAACCACCTACCAGCTTATTCTTTTTGAAGAGTGAAGATCTTACCCAGTTTACTTCCATCCACAACTTGTAAGTAAAACCTGCTAAAAATTCACACCTTGTTTGCTGTTTGAACATACCCGCAGAATGCAGGCTAGGGCAAAAAAAAAAATAAATCGAGATTTGTACACTGATGTAAATTGGGTAATTAAGGTATAATTTAATTAAGCCTGGGTACACTTTTATCTTCTACTGTCTAAATCACTTATCATCGGGGTACAAAAAGATAGTTACAGTGTTGTACAGCAACAGGTTGTGTTCAAGCTGGTCAGCAGCTATAGCTTGTAGCTTTGCCATGAAAATCTTTCTAACCCACTTCTGTGTATTTTGATGGTACAGTTCCTGTTGTTATTATATAATATATACAATAAGTGAGGTGCTTCTCAAAACAAGCAGAGGTATGTGTGGTCCTACAGGCAGATTACCTAACCAGGATAAATAAGAGCAGTGAGTGCCAGAATGGGGAAGAGACAAGTGGAAGAGCAAGGGCTAAAATTAGCACACCGTGCAGTTGGGTTTCTAATGTGCACTACTTTTTTTTTTTTGATGAGTAGTTTTTTCATCATAGAATGAAATATGTTGAGAAGCATCAACAATTCCCTTGTTTCCCCAGCTGTTGCTTTATAAAAACTTAGGGAGAGGGAGACAAAAATCCTGCCTAGTGGATTTTTTCTATGGGACAAAAGGAGAGCTTCCACAAAACCGCTAGGAACTAGATTTAACAACAGGATTTTATTGTAATAACACGAGGCATTGTCTCTTTGTCTCTTCTGCCTTCAAGCCAGTTTGTGGCCTGACCCAGAGTTACCAGCCCAGTGTCCTCAGGGGCAAGAGACAAGGGAAGAGGCCCAGCCGATGTGAGTTAGATCAGCATCCATATGCAAAGTGGATAAAGCTCCCAGTTTCTGGATCTCTGCAGGGCCTGGCAGTTTGGCTATGCTGTGGCTATTTGACACTGTAAAGACTTTAAACAGCTCAGAACTCTTTCTGGGTATGCCTGGGGGCTTTGCTGATGAAAAGAAAGATAAGAGGGGTCATTAAGAGCCTGAGAAGTCAGGCAACAGCTTAGTGAGGAAAGTTTGAGAATCTAGATTTGGAGGCATAAAAAAAAAATGCAGGCTTGACTTCTTTTTTTCCTCCTCTGAAGCTAACCTTAGGCACCCTACTTAACTGCCCTCTACTTCAGATGAAAGGTTGGCCAGTCTGTCATTTGGCTTAAAGGGTCTTTGGGGTGGTAGTTTCCATGCATATGTATGATGCTTCTGCAGGTATATGGAAGCAGAACGGGACATGCGAGCTCAGCATACTCCCTGGCCTGACTGCCAAATGTAAAATGAGAAATGTAGAACCAGTCAATTGAAAATAATAATAGATGACAGGTGTGAAAGTGGTACTAATGCTCAAGTGTGTGGGAATGTTAGTGTTGGTTATTAAAACATTAAATTAACACCCAGACTGTCAGTGGGACCAACCAAACATCATGATCTCTGCCAGAAGTTTGTGTCAAGAACCAGTGGCACCAGTGAGTCTGGTGAGAAAATGTCAAGAGATGGATAGAAGGTTGGTTAAAAAAAAAAGAACAAGATTACCAAGGCAGATGCAGGCTGGAGGATAAACGAACTCCCTATGTACATTAGCATGGAGTTGGTCTGTGGTTTGTTGTTGCTGAAAAAAATAGTAGGAATGAAATTTGACTGTGTGGATGAAAAAGTTGGTAGTGAAACAATTCAGTAAAAGGGTTTTGCCAAGTAAGTGAAATTGTAGTTAATGATCTACATCTGTAGCTAAAAACACTGGGTTCGATCTGTCTTTCAGCAAGCTGTTGTTCTAAGTGTCGCTTGTCTGAGTCTGAACCTGACTAAAGTCAATTGGTCAGACCGTCATGAGTAATACCATCTGAACTTAGGCCCTTATTTTTAAATAGGCTCTAATCTCTTGATATCAAAAAGTACTGATTATAGTACTGATTATACTGCTTCTACTCAAAAAGAGAGGAGAAATTAAATCCGAAGACTGTTAAACAGAATTATATATAACTAATAGTGGGCTACAATGAGCCTTTAACTGCAGATCTCAATGTGCCTTTCAGTAGTCAAACATTCATTTAACTAGAATTTGAAAGTTGTACTTCAGACTAGCTAAAGCTGATATTTTATATGTATATAAACATCTTTGAGGCTACTACCTGATCACTGTAGTTAGTATAGCAGGTATCCACATCAAATACCTGCCTGAAATGTCTTCACAAGGCAAAACCTAGAGGTCAGATTTAGCAAGATCATGCTTTAGAACATATGTGGAAGTGTGACCAGGGTGTTCATTAAGTTCATAATGGACCTGGCAACCTATGAATTAAGACTGTGCCATTTTTTAGTTTAAACTCCACTTAAAATCTAAGCTAGGATCTCAGTTCATCTTTACTTTATCCTCCCTCTGATATGTAGTGACTATAGGCCTGTCTAACCGGCAGTCACAGAAAGAGCAGAGCTACAACCTAGCTTTAAACTCACTGACTTGAATAGTTTTAGATGTTTACCTGTGCTCAGCAGAGGGCAATTCTACACTGTGGCTCCAGGGCAGCTGTACACTGCACGCAAGGTAGAGGAGGGGGTGATTAAGACTCATATTTTCATTATCATTGGGGTTAAACCCACAAATTTGGATGGCTTAACTTCGTTTTCTTTTTAGACCATATGATTTGTATCACTGAAGGTTTT
>JAAGNO010013870.1:0-18057 GCA_033439905.1 Ceryle rudis | reverse complement strand
ATGCTTTAGAACATATGTGGAAGTGTGACCAGGGTGTTCATTAAGTTCATAATGGACCTGGCAACCTATGAATTAAGCGAGGATCTCAGTTCATCTTTATCCTCCCTCTGACATGTAGTGACTATAGGCCTGTCTAACTGGCAGTCACAGAAAGAGCAGAGCTACAACCTAGCTTTAAACTCACTGACTTGAATAGTTTCAGATGTTTACCTGTGCTCAGCAGAGGGCAATTCTACACTGTGGCTCTAGGGCAGCTGTACACTGCACGCAAGGTAGAGGAGGGGGTGATTAAGACTCATATTTTCATTATCATTGGGGTTAAAACCACAAATTTGGATGGCTTAACTTCGTTTTCTTTTTAGACCATATGATTTGTATCACTGAAGGTTTTAATCGGGTATTCTTACTCTTGCTTATTTTGACTGTTTTGCTCCTAGAAGAACAACAGTACATCAGACATACTGTCAAACTGGTCCAAAAGAATTATAAATAGTGGGGAAAGATTCAGTGTACAAAAGAATGTACCAGAAAGTCTTTATATTGCATTATACAAAGTTCACTTGTTATGAAGTGAATAGAGGAAAAAAAATGCCACCACCCAGATTTTGTAGCTTTCCATAAAGTTCTAGTAAGAACTGTGATATAAGGGACAATAACTTACTATTTGTCACAGTCATTTGTTAAAGTGCTATGAACTAAGACATTTTGGGCAGGGCACAAAGAATGGAAAATCTTAGCTAAATGAAATAATTATCTCCTTTCATATAGCCCACTGTGTGAACACTCCTGTAACAACTTTGGAAGCTTGTTGTTGTGAATTTAACCAGTTGGGGGATCAGGCATGTGTGATGGGATGTGCAGTCATAAAAGAATTATAGACTGCCAGAAACATAATCAGCTGTGCAAGTTTCAGGCTTCCAGAATTAAGTTTAAAAAAAAAAAAACAACCCAGGAAAGACTCATTCAACTGACAGCTGCTGGGGAGGGATATGGCAGAGCTTGCTGCACTTGCTGTGCAAATGTAAACTTCTTACTACAGACTTCCCATGGGAAGGAGGCCCTAATATGGAAGGACTGCCTTCTCTGCCTGATTTAACCCGGGTTTTTCAAAATAGCAGTGATCTGAAAAGCTTATTTCAGGCTCTGTAGAGCACTAAGGCAGTAGGAACTGTTGTGAAGTGTCCCCAGAAAAAGCAAAAAAAAAAAAAAAATCTGATCCTAAGAGTCTAGGATACACAATCTACTAATGAATGGAGCTTTGTGGCATTTCTGCACAATTCCAGGTGAAATTTAGTCACACTAAGGGATTATTTAATTTAATTGCTGAACGCAGTTACTTAGCCCATCTATGGCTGAAAACAAGGAGTGGATGCAATTGCTGTACAACTTTCTGGTCTGTGGTGCACACATAGCCTTTGTTTTCAGTCTGAATTTCAGGTATGCCAGAATGACTGTAATAATCACAGTTGAAGGGCTAGATCACCTGAAGACCTTGTTTCTGGGCTCTCAAATTGGCCCAGACACAAGGACAATAGTTCTGTAAGAAGCAAGAGAACTGAAGACTGGTTTCCCTTGAACTTCTACTTACTGGCTGATCTCAAGCATATTATAGGAAGTCCGTAAGATTAGTTTATTCCTTCTTGGACATCAAATAATTTAGGTAAGAATCAGTAAATTTCTCTGTCTTTGGGAAAAATCTCTGCAGCTTGCCTAATTTTTGGGAACTAAGAGGGATCTGCATCTTCCCTGGATAGCAGATCTTCTAACATCTTTTTCTGATTTTATGTCTCCTCAGCCTTTCAATGAAGGCAATAAAGGTCTCTCCTCTCTAACCAGCTGCCTGTTTTCATGGTAGGAATTTGCAGTCTTTGAGACTATGACTGCATATTAAATCTGGCTGTAACTGATGAATGGCGTTAAAAACTTCTCTGGAGGAAGGAAGGTGTAGGCAGAGTGTGCTGGCACAAGCTTTGCTTTCCTGGAATTTTGGGCCTCTGCATGGGAAGCCTGTCTAGGGTTGACATGTTGTAAGAACTGCCCAGCACACGTGTGCCTGCAGAATACTCTGACACCTATATTTCTGTAATTCTTGCCTACAGGAACACAAGCTGATCATCACTTCTGACATTTTCATGTTGTTACTTAGTTTAGTATCTCTAAAGGGACTTAACTTTGCAGAGTGCAGATGTTCATAACTCAGAAATGGGCCTCTTGAAGATATCTCAAACCGAACAACTAAGCTAACTCTTACATCTCTTAAACTGTCTGGGGGCCCATTTCAAGCGTGGGTCAAGTCCTGCAAGACAGTAAAGGTCTCCTGGAAGCTGTTCAGTTCTTTCTGAACTCACTATCTTGAAGAAGGGTTAGATGGAACTGCTTTCTCATGCAAAGTAAACTAAGAAGCTTTGCCAGAAGATCAGTGTGAGATACAAAAGGGAAACAGTGCTCATGTAAATATGCACATGAAAAGTGAGTCCTGTGCAGCTAGGTTTGCTGTTTTGCCTTTACAGCTATTTCAGCTCCACAGATATGCTGGTTATGCAAACTTAAGCCTATCTGCTCCGAATCTTGCCTTTGTGCACCTAATGTTTTCAGGCTTCCTTTGCAGTACTTCTCTTGCACTGCATTCTTGAAAATGGCAATGTTTCTGCTTTCCCTTGGCTTTTGGGTGTCTGGAGGTGAGTGCAGCCATTCCTTCAAATACACACACGTTTCTAACAAGCCTAAACGTGAGTGTAAGGATTTGGGGTCACTCGTACATACAAATGACTTAGAAGCAATTCAAAGTTGTCTTTCCCTCCTGCAGTTAATCAAAATGAGTTGCCTAGACTGAAAATGTACAGTACCCTTAAGCTCTACTGTTTAAAAATATGGAGTTCTCAGCATGATGTAATACTGTGCTTGCTTCTAAACTCGTGTGTTGATTTCCGTGCCAAGAAGTTATAGGTGAGTCCTGTAAATGCCAACATTATTCCCACCCTTTCTAGCTCTTTAAACTACGAAGAGTTACATTTTGCCAAGAGTACCACGAGTTGCAACTCACCAGGAACGTTTTCTTCTGAAGACAATTAAGTATACCCAGGTGCTTCAAACACCACACAGAATCTTTTCGCTGGCAATGTGAGGCATTTTAATCCCTGAATCACTCTCCTTTAAGTGTTTTAAAATCTTAAACTAAGATGTGCGTACAAGTAGTAGTGTGCAAGCAGCTTTCAAGTGGTATAAGATTTGGCATAACACCAGAGATGCTTCTGCCAGTGGCAGTACCAGCTGCTACTGTGGTTGGTGAAGGCACCTCGCAAAAAAATATTTGGGAACTCCCTTCCCTCCAGCCTTTGTCTAGCCATGGATAAGGACTCTGGATAGCATTTTGAGTCAGTGGTTCCCTTAAACACTACAAGGGGCTTAAAGGTCTTACTAAATTGTACTGTCAGTTTTACAAGGACAAGCATTTTTCAAAAGGCTTTTGACGGCTTATCACAGTTTATCAATTCCAACACCGTTTCTAGGAAGTCTATGTGCAAATCCCACTGTCACTTTAAATTTCTGGTAAACAGAGAAACCATGGAATTAGATTAGTAACTTCCTGCTCTTCCCCTATGACGTGTCCTGTTGATACTTTCGGTCACGTATTAAAGCTGCACAGTGAAATCTTCCAGTCAATTTCTTTTGCCATAATACCTTTTAAAAAGCATATGCATTACCCAAAAACAGTGGTGTAGCAAAGTTATTCCTAAATATTTGTTACTTGCATTTGTTCTAAGATGTCTGCTGCATGTAAATATCCCTCTACTATTCCTCACTCCCCCACCAAATTAAAATAACTGTAAAAAGAATAGTATTCCCTCTCCTACTGCCTCCCTCCAGTTTGCAGAATAGGCTTGAAAAACAAGAACTACAGAAAACTACTTCTGTAGTTCTGTACACTAAACTGCCCTGAAAACTGCAGCAAGTAGCTTTTGATCTGGTAGGAATTGACAAGTACTATTGAAGCCAATGAGATCAAATTATTCACAGGAGGTTCTCTAAACATTCACCGCCAATTCACACTGAATATAAATATATGAGCCTTTTTAGAATTAGCCATACAGTTCTCAGTGACAGCTCAAAGTGCTTACAAATATCCTCTAAGTCTAAATATGCTGCTACTAAATTATGAAAAATATCTTGCAACTGCACAAGTTTGTACAGGTTTCATTAAATATTTAAAATGCCATAATATATTACTTTGAAATTTGGCTAAAATAATGCTTTTTAAAACCCCTCAACTTTGGATAACTGACTCCTTAAGATGACAACAACTCTAGCAAAAAGCCAGCTTTCACCAAAATTTCTCTTAAAGAATTGTAGGGCTTAAACCTGGGAGTCCAGTGCACAACTTTTTGAGTCTTGCATTAACAGAAAACCTTACTAATTGGATATGTCTGTTCTAGTTCTATAACCTGACAACCCTGAATGCTTCTGCCTTGATTAAGTGTGTAGAATATTTTTAAATGAATGTAATTAGCATGAGACTACAATTTTGAACAGCTTGAAAAAGTTATTTAAGTGCTGCAGAGTTGCCACTTTAGCAGTGATGTTTTCTCTCATTAGGTAATTAATGTCAGTCAGCGAAAGAGTAAATAAATATGCATGTAGCTGAAAAGTCCACGTAAGCACAAGAACTCAATCTGTATATATTTCTGCTGGTCTGAACCTGCCTGTTCCAGACTGGTCATACCATTTCAGGAGCGAGACCAGCCAACAGGATAACCAGGATTTCAGGCACAGTTTGTGTTGTTGCAAGCCTGAAGAGATATTATCAAGAACCTGCAACCTTGTTTGTGCTGGCTCTACCAGCATTAACAGGAGAGTGACACGCTCTCTGATGTTACCTGCAAACTCTGAAAGGGGAAACTGGTATTTGCTATTCTAATTCACCAGCAGTGCAACCCACTCTCTCTTTCTTGGTGTACTGCTGCTATAACTCCTTCAGCTTTAAATTTACATTAAAAAAATACTCTTCTTGTGAGCTGTAAACCTAAGAACAGGTATGAGATACAGTCTGAAATGTCGTCTTGATATTCCAAATGCTTTTAAGATGCAGATTAGTAAACTCTCAATAAGTTGAAATTTACCTACCAAATCTGGTTTCAGTCTGTAGGTCAAAGGAAGAGAGTAAAGTATGGAGTACAGACTTGTTACCACTGAGGAGGTCCAAGATTGTCTAACCTCACGGCTTCTGGGAATGCGATCAAGGGTGAACTGGAAGACAGCATGATAAGCTGAGTTATTATTTTTATAAGAATGTTGTTGCTCCCCCTATAGAGTTATTAGATCTCTATGTGCCAACTTTTTTCTAACCCCCCCCTCAAAAATAATCTAGTTTGGAAATGTTTGGGTATGAAACATTTCCTTAGATGCCTTCTTCAGTGTTGTGCTTAGTGCTCCTGGCAATAAAGTAAATTGAAACACGAGAACTACATATCTATTTTTTGTTATTCTTGTCTCACGTTACTTTAAAACATTCCTAACATAATAAACAATTCAGCTAGAGCACCTTCACCCGCAGTACGTTAACGTATTGCCCCACCTCGTGGTCACCGAGACACAAGTCTAGGTCTGATGAGACAGTCACCATGTTTGGATTGTCTCTTCTATCTCTTACCTCTTTACATTCTTCCTGAATTTACATT
The DNA here is from genome assembly GCA_033439905.1 of Ceryle rudis. Lineage (NCBI taxonomy): Eukaryota > Metazoa > Chordata > Aves > Coraciiformes > Cerylidae > Ceryle > Ceryle rudis. Next base: position 12,382 of record JAAGNO010013870.1, on the reverse strand, counting down.
GCAGAAAATGTTAACAGCTTTCCTCAGTTCATTTCTGGTGCACGCTATTAAAAATGTAGCAGCAAGTATCACTGCCCTTTAAATGAGTACTCAATGAGTAAGCAAAATATATGCAAGATACACATTCAAAAAACATAAATGGTAAAGAACATCTTAGTTTTTACTTAAGGATAAGTTTAAGAAATCATTTTCTTTGCTCTCTGTGAAAAAGTAGAGATTATTCACTGTGTGTAAAAGGTATCAAATTAATAAACCAGGGATGTTGTCTTTTTGTCTTAGAGCACTGTAAGCAGTTAACAGTAGGCAGGCTTCCTGCGCTCTTTGCAGATGGCTTTTGCCTCGACACAGAGGAACTACATCTAGTACTGCTGCATCAGATGGCAGTCTGGATGTCAGTCACTTTTTTGAGTGTTTAAATGAAAGAGCAATATAAGGGCTGCAGTGCACTCTTTATTGACATTGACATGATGTTTAGAGGTGGACAGTGGTACTACCTCGCTTCACATGGGACAGCAGATCACTACCCCTCGGGAATAACTCATATTGGGAGCGAGAGAATCTAAATATTGTTATATATACTGAAAATTGCCCAGTTACTTCAAGTACACCATCACCGATTGTCGCATAGTTTTGTGCCGAGGAAAGATGATGTTGCCAACAGCTATACAATTAATACAAACTAGATATCAGTCTTGAATAATAATAACTGAGGGGTTTTTTAATATATAAGGTGGAAAGAATAATTAAAAAAAAAAGCCAACACTTACAAATACATAATATAAAGTTAATTTTCCTGACTGAAATTATCCTGTTTCATTGTGATAACATTTTTTAATTGCTGTGGTACTGGAAGGCATTAACAGATGTTACAAAGTGGTTGGTTTACATTTTATTTGCAGGTGTTGAAACTCTGATCGCATTAGTCTGACAACAGAATATGGAAAAGTAAACATGCCCCCTGCTCCCCCTTCGGCAGGACTCTGGCTATCACTGCCTCTGTTTCTTAAAGCTTTAGAAGAGTTTAGGTGATAAGAAGAAATGCTGTAAGTGGAATTTAGACCCTTGCATAGCATTCAGTCCTGCAAGAAATATGCATATGATAGGGTAGTTTTAGGCAGATCAGGATTCAGTGGAACTATTCAGATGCTCCCTTCACTATAAGAATGGTGTTGAATGGTATTTGACAAAAAAATGGATGTGATTTTCTTCATCATCAAAAAAACACCCAAAAACCAATTTCAGCAAAACTTGGCAGGGAATCTAAACAGTGTCAAACCAGGAAGTTACTTGTAGAATTCAAGTAAAGATAAAATCAGCCTGATGCTTTTCAGAAAACAGACTTTAAACTCTGCACATCAGTATCTGTGTAGTAAGTTAGGACTTCAGTCCACCTATCAATAAACACTTAAATATTAAGATGAGAAACAAAACCATTTTTTGTGCCAGATGCTTCTGCAATCCCAGCCCCTCACCTGATGGGTACTGTCAGCATGCCAGACAAAGGTACTTCCCATTTCTTTTGCTGGAAGACTGCATAGTCTGCATCTGATACCAGAAACAGACAAATTGCTCCCCTACCCTCTACGGTATCATACTGTTGGTTGGGGTTTTTGTGCGTTTTGTTTCGTTTTGTGGTTTTTTCCTTTGTTTTTTTTTTTTTTTCCCCCCCTCACATTCTTAGTGGAGTCAGAAACCCTTTTTGTTAGTTGAAGACAAGAGTTCCAAACTGACAGATCTATAACGGTTGACTGGGTTGACCAATTTCAAAACCAGCGTCATCCTTTACTTAGTTAATATTGTTGTTCTGCAAGCACGCAAGGAAAAGATGGTGGAAAACTGCCACTGTTATAGGGTATTTATAGTATCCTCAACTGAATATATTGCAATGCTTGCAAAGAAACTGGGTTTACATAGTTGTTCTTCAGGCTGAAGAGCAAGATTTCTTAGCATGATATCTCTCCTTAAACACAACATGGAAAAGAACCTGTGGTCAGGTGAGTATTACATAAAGGTTCGCTAATGTGGTTGTTCATCTTGGACACGACAAACAGGGGTATAAGATCCGGTGATGAACTCAAGTTGCACAGTCAACAAATGTAAGCTGTCTTTCTGCTGCTAGAGTAGGTTGGCAGGAGCTGAAGCGGGTTCTCTGTGCTGAGCGCTGGTTCCCTGAACAATGGCTCTGGGAGCATCCAGGGAGAAGAGTTGTGGTTACAGGCTGACAGCAACAGAGAACAAAGAGGCAAGTGATAGCAGGACCAGAGACTTTTCACAGGAGGCATTTCTAATTTTTATTTTATTTTACTTTTTTCAAGAGATTCCATTGGTAGAGGTGCGGCATTTTGCTTCTTGTAAGCCAGATGCTCATTCTGGCTTCCCTTCCTTCTCCCTGAACACTGTAGTTTTGAGAACTGGGCTAAACCACACATCGAAAGGAGAAATTGGTTATATTTGTGGGGGTTTTACAGTGGAATTTGTTAAATGTATACAGTGATTTGATACTCAAAATATGTATTTTTATAAAATGTAATAATTTAGGGTTGGATGTTTTTCAGATGAGTACGGCTGTGAATTACTAATTCTTGACCAGCTGATCTTAAATGTATCCTTTTAAAGAATCACTTCCAGACAATTGTCTCCAATTATGTCATTATAAGATCATTTTCTCTTACAAGAGCATATCTAACAAGTTACCTGGGAACTGGAGAATGTTTCAGCCCTTTTTTGTTCAAAAGAACGTATTTTAGCTTCACTCATCTTATCTGAGTCTGCAAAAATATAATGTCTAGGAGAGTACGACTCTGACAAACAGCTAAGTAACCTCAGGATTTCTGTTGTGTGCCCACCTGCCAAAACAAAATAAACTCCGGTTAGCATATGAAAAATTTCATACCTTTCAGTTTCTTCAGCTGAAATCAGTCACTTTTCCTTTTAAAACTTACTACTACTATCAGGGACACTCTTCTGAGAGTAGAGGATTCAATTAAAGGACGGTTGAGACTAAGTAACGTGAAGGCAATTCAGCTTCCACTGAAGCTCTATTGATGGAGGATTTTCAGTTCAGTGGGATTGAACCAGGATCAGGCAGAAGAACAATACTTCTGTTTAATATCCTGTACACGATGTAGAAAGAACAGGGCAAAGAGTTATACCTCAGTCTACACTCAAAAGCCCCACCATGGTGCAACAGTCAAAATGAAGCTGGATGATGCAGCTCAGAGCTGCACCGTGGAAACGAACCTCCCACTGATCCTCCCCCGTGTTCAGTCCCACAACCTGCAAGATCAGGTTCAGGGGCTGCACCATCCCAGCTCCTAAGACTGAGATCAAGCAGGCAGCAATGTCACTCTGCAGCTGCACCAGTGCAAAAGCTGGGTGCTGACAGAGGAAACAGTCCAGCTCCAGCCAAGGCCTTTAACTGCTGCCCTTGAACAGGTGTTGATGACCTTCTAAGTGCAAGGTCACTTTATTCAGGTAGCTAAACTGGCACTAAACTGGGGAGAAGGGGAGGGTGTACATATTGTGGGTTTTGGGAGCAGGGTTAATTTTTCTTTGTCAGTTGAGTTTCCTGGAGTTACAGGAATACCTGTAACAGTGTGTGGGGGGGAAGACTGGGTAGGTACATTGGAGTCAGTGCAATTTTTATCTGTTGGGCTGGATCAGCTTAACATCAAACTGCCCCCGTCAGTACGTGCACAAGCGTTTACGGGATGTGTTACGTTTCACTCCACTGGCAGTTGCAGACCAAAATAGTAAAGTAAATGTATTCCTGCTACCTCCTGCTGCCCAGGGTCATCAGCCTCCTCAGAGGCCTTTGCTATACAAATTGAGCTCTCTTTGGCAAACAGTTGACAAGCAGCAAGAGTCCAGTTCTGGATTCCCCAGTTCAAAACAGGGAACTACTGGAGAGAGTCCAGTGGAGGGCTATGAGAATGATTAAGGGACTGGAACATCTCTTAGGAGAGAAAACAGAGATCTGTGTCCGTTTAGCCTGGAGAAGACTGAGAGGGGACATTATCAATGCTTATAAATATCTAAAGGGCAGGTGTCAAGAGGAGGGGGCCAGGCTCTTTTCAGTGGTGCTCAGTGACATGACAAAGGTCAACAGGCAAAAACTAGAACACTGGAAGTTCCACCTGAACATGAGGAGGAACTTCTTTACTGTGAGGGTGACAGAGCACTGGAACAGGCTCCCCAGAGAGGTTGTAGAGTCTCCTCCTCCGGAGACTTTCAAAACCCACGTGGACATGTTCCTATGCAACCTGCTCTAAGTGACCCAGCTTTAGCAGGGGGGTTGGACTAGATGATCTCCAGAGGTCACTTCCAACCCCTACCGTTCTGTGATTAAACACAAGAAAACAAGCAAATTTCCAGCCCTGGTGGAATTAAAGAGAATCTGAAAAATTGTAAAATTGCCAGTCAGACTCAGATTTCAGAAAGATCCTGGGATTATTGCTCAGTTTGTCGGTGCACAAACCCCACGGGGATACTGAGGTGATGAAATCAAAGCTTGCCTGGATTGTCACCTGCAAATTTTCAAATTAGTCTTAATTTTGGGGGGCAAATTAATTGCCCTGCAACTTTAGGAAGGTACCAAGGTGCAGCAGATGTGTGCATGTCTCCTTAGTGTGAGGTGACACACTTGGACTCCCGTAAGTCAACCACTGAAACATGATTTGGGTGAAGTTACTACCAAATGTTACATATGTGAGGAATGTACCAATCTTTGAAAAGCCTTGCCCTGAATTGCCATCAGTCATCTTCTGACGGAGGACCAAGCAGCTGCCTGGGTCTGTCCTACATCAGTTTCAGTCAACATGACGTTGGTGAAACGCGTGCAGCCTCTGAAGCAAAGGTTCAGAAACTGAACTGTCAGACAGAAATATGGACGGAAATGCCCCAAATAACAGAGAGGCTTAACAATTACTCAAGAACTAAAAACCCAGACAGGAGGTGGCCCCGAGGGAGTCCGATCCGGACCGAGCAGGCTCCGTGAACAAGTGTGGCGGGCAGCTCGGCAGCGGCTCCTGGCACACGACCGTCGCCAGGTGGGCCTCCCCTCAGCCCGGTGCTCCCGCGCCCGCCGCCGCGACTACAACTCCCGGCATGCACCAAGACGCCCCGTCGAAAGCCGGCGAGTCGGCGAGCCGCGCTGCATGCCGGGATCCGTAGTTCATGGCGCCCGCTGCAGACGCTCTGAGGCGCTACCCGCTCCCGCCATCCGCGGCCCCTACTCACCGGAACCGGCCACCACCAGGAGCCTGAGGGGGGGTGTCCGCCGGACGCGGCGCCTCCTCGCCAGGAGCGCTAAGGGGACGAGCAGCAAGGGGAGGAGGAGGACGGCGACAGGCAGTAGGGGCTCCATGACGCGGTCGGAGCCGTCCCACCGCCCCGCGCAGAAGCGGGCGGTAACACCTCCCGGTGTACGGCAGCCGGCGCGGCTCAAACCTCCCCGCGTCTTTCGCCGCCGCTGCCCCAGCGCCACTGCCCAAGGGCTGCGGTGAGGCGCCGGGAGCGCGGCCCGCGAGGTAGCGGGACGGGACAGGCGGGGCCAGGGCAGCGGGACGGACGAGAGTGGAGGGTCCGGCGGCAGCTGGGCCATGCGGAGGCAGCGGCGCAGGGCCCGGGGCTGGGCTGGGCTCGGCGCGCGCTGCCGCCGGTTCTCGTCGCGGGTGGGCGGTGGCCGGCGGCGGAGCGGGGCCCCGCGGTTGCCCTCGAGTTCTCGACGCGTGCGAGCGGTACTGAAGCGTTAGGGAGCACCTCCTGAGCGTGGGGTGGTGCGTGCTGGACGGGAGCTGTCACTTGCCCGTCAGACACCGGCCTTCACCACTTCAACTGCCTGTCAGCCGAGCCCCCGCGGCTCCGGGATGCTCCCGAGTCAGAGCTTGGCCGCGAGGGTAGATAAGCAGCGATGGCCGCATAGGAACGCGGGCCGGGCCCTCGGGCCGCTCGTCTGCCTTTTCTGCGTGGGTTAAGAGTCCGCTGAAGAGAGATCGAACTGCCTCGATTCACTTGTAAATTGAGAAATCCATAGTGAGGGCGTAGCCGTGTGGCTCCGCTGACACGTACAGATCCCTGCGGGAATTTGCAGCCATAACCTTTTCCCGGGTATGTGCGCTTACGTGCAGCTATAATTTTCCATAGCCTACCATAATGCATAAAATGAAGACTATTAATATTGCACTGCCTCTCGTGATTCTTGTTTTAATTCTTTCTAATACTTTAGCATTTGATTTCAGTAAGAAGCATGGAGCTGCAGATCAGCACTCTTTTCATCTCTGTCAGCATCCGCTCTTTGTCGAGTCGATGGTGATGATTCAGCCATTGGACTAAGCTCAGATGAGATGTGCGTTTGCTAGAAAGACTAAGACACTACATTTTATGATTAGGGACGAGTGGAGTTTGTTCATTGTTGTCCTTAAATTATGTGACAGGGAGCATGTCCCTCCTCTTGGTTTACGAATCATGATCAAGGAACTCTAGAAGTTTTTGGAGTGGTTTGACACCATTGCTTTGCGGGGTGACTTGTTAAGCGTATGGAACATGACAGCTGTGCGCTTGTACCTCAAGTGCACAAATACAACAGATTAAGCACATTGCAATTCTGCATCTTCCTGGTGTGGTTTCTTTGCTTGCTGTTTTTTTTTCTTTTTGTTCATTCCGAAAAAGTTGGACTTTTTTGTACCCTTACCAGCCTTGGAAGCTGAATGTTTCTTTCTCATTTTTAACAAAAAACTTGTGCCAGTCACGGATTCCACTGTTTATTGCATAATTTACAAGTGAAAGGTATACTTTCTAGGTACCCTTTGCCATTTTAGAATCTGAAGTGAATCTTTTCGATTCGTGTCTCACAGTTCTGCGGATTATGCTTTGTTTTACTTTACATCAGTGCAACATGTAATTTTGCAGCTGTTTTATGCAGAGACTATAAAAAATGGTGTTACCATGGTAAGGTCTTCCACCCAAATGAGTAACCTCACAAAAAGGATCTCACTGCTTAATCATTGTTGACAGTTGAAAAACCCAAGGTTTTAATTAATAGTTCTGTTGATGATGCATGAATTTCAAAAATTCATTTTGCTTTCCACTTAAATTAGCTCCATAAACCTGATAATTAGGGACAATAGAAATGCAAGTCTCTAAATTACAGAAGACAGGGTAAGAAAGCGCCAGAGTCCTTCAGAAGATAAACTATTATGTTAAAACAAGACAGTAAGTTCTCTAGGAAGTTTAAATACTAATTTTGTCTGTGCTGATCTTCCCCCTCCTGTATCTTCTTTGGTAAACAATAATGTCATTGATGTAGAATGTATCCCAGGTTTCCACAGGGGGTGTAGCTAGCAATTGTTTTATTTAAGGATTTTTTTCCCCAAGGCTTTTTTACATCTTCTGTTTGCTCTTATTTTTCCTACCATAAGAAGTGTTAAAGAACTGCTTTTTTATTAGGCATTTTATTCAGAGAAACAGTTCTGGAATCTCAGCAGCAGAGAGTGATATAAAAACCCCTTTTACTTATTTTTTCCTTTTCATGTTATTTCTTCTGTATCTACATCCTCCCACTTCTTATATAGAATTCTTCTATAAGGCTATTTGGTGACATTAATGAGAAACTGACCTAAACCCAGTAAAGTTGGAAGGGTGGATTTTTTGCTAGGCAGGTTGTTTAAAAACAAGCAGAAAACTAAGTGATGGATACAAGGTAATAGCTGTTCTTTGGACTGGAAAACTGAGGATCTGACAGTTCCTTGGATGCCAAGCGAAGATCCTGTCTTTCAAGGAGTCTAAAAAGCTAACCAGTGAGTTTGCCTCATAAAGTCCGAGAACAAATGCTGAAAGTCTTCTTACACATTGGGAATTCTGCTTGAATAAGGAATATAGCCTTTCAGTAGTATTCACAGCAAGATTGCAAGGCTTGAGGGAAGAGTCACTTTGGTGAGACTGGTTAACTAAAGATCGAAGCAACAGTCTGTAACTTAGCTGCCGCAGAGTTCTGCAGATTTTTTTTGGTGTTTTCCTTTGTGAAAACTGAGTAGAGCCCATGAAGATCCCATTTGCAGTATAACGCTGCTAATTAAGTCTTTTCTCAATAGGACATGGGTGTATTTGTGGTTTTTCATCATGGCAACTCCCTGCTTACTTGATACAGACAATGTTCTAGAATGGAGACTGGTCCAAGAACTGAGTCATGGAGCAATCAGGTCACTTCCTTGGTGCTCAGTTCCCATCTGTCAACCACCTTGAGAATACTTCATCTTGGCATCACATGTGCATGTGAAAGTTCATATGAAAAAGCAGTAACTGTCCTACAGTTTAGCACATCATGGTCACATTAGCTAAATAACATGAAGCAGGTGGAAGTGTAGGACTTTTGCAAGGAAGGCAGGCAATGAATAGTGCTGGATACTGTTCTCCAGTCTGTAACGTTAATAATACAGCGAGTGGATGTGTAAGCTGTTTGTCTGGGAGGAAGCAGTGAACTTGCCCAGAAAAGTCATTTGACAGAGAGTGATGTAAGTGCAGCAATTACAAGGGCTGTGTCTGGTACCTCTACTACTGTTGTGGGAAGTTCACTTTGAACTTCTTTACTGAAGGAGAAATAAACCACGCTCATCCTGAATAATTGATCACTGTAATCCAAAACAAAACTCTGAAACTCTTGAATAGGGAAAAAATAATTTCTTTATAAATGGTATAGCATTTTTACCATTTACTGCTTGTGAGACAATGTTCTGAAGAAAAACCTGCTGATTTTAGATGTGAATGTTCTCTGCAGAAGCTTACTAGTACATCTGGTGCATATCTCCTTTGAAAGTTACACTGGTGAGTACTAAATTGAACTGAGGAAAGCTCGCTCCTTCTGCATTTCAGTTTCTTTCGTCTCCAATAGGAAGGGCTGCAAATGGAATATAAACAAAAATATTTTGTTCCCTGAAATGAAATGTAGGCAGCTTTGGCTATCTGATGGTCATTCACTTTCTGAGATTCCACTTGTAAGTGATCTAACTTTAACCACTAAACAAGAAAGTCTTTCCATGCAACTGAAATACACCTTATATTCATGGTTTCTTAACTGGCATTTAGAATAATGGCTTTTTTTTTTTTTCCTTCTAATTAGGAATCTAAAAGTAGTCCTACGAACAAAACTGTTGTTTTCTTCAATGAGGTCATTTTGCCTTGTTTTGGTTTAGAGTGCAGCTCCACAAACAGTTCTGTCAGCACAACTCAGAGGTAAACTAGCAAAATGCTAGAAGGAGTTGGGTGAGGAAAAGGGCAGAAACCTCTTAGTCAGGCTTTGCAACTGGAAAAATTGTAATGTGGAAACATTTATCATGTTAAACCTCAGTCCTGAATGATATTGTCATAGGAGAAGTGGTTTGAAAGACAAGATATATAAGTAAATTTGATTTTCTGCAGAAAACATTTCATTTTATGTGCTTAGAGTGTTTTTAGAAACATAAAAAGCAGTGATATTATGCCTCTTGATTAGAGGAAGCCTGAAGACTTCTGGCTGGGTGATTCTTTAATATTTGAAATGCAAGCTGCATCTGGAAGACTCTAGAACAGTAACAACATCATAAGTGTAAAAAGTTCTGCTTTGGGGAATTAAAGGGATTTTTAATCAAATCAGTGGACTAGACCATTTGGGATCATCTGGGGACAAGATGAAGCAGGCAGCTGATAAATATATAAGCTACTGGCTGGTCTCACTGGATGGCAGAATCAGGATGTTATCGGAGCCAGTCTGTGGCAAAATTTGTCCCTTTTAGCAGCAGTTACTTTCAATGATGTTGGGCTAAGAGCAGTTTTACTTTCTTGTGAGTCATTACAATTAGAGGAATGTAATCTTAGAAGTCCTGATTTGTATTTGTAATCAATAATATCTGTAATATTTATGTTAACATTACAGTTAGTGCTGTGCTTCCTGGTATAAGGGCACTTCTCATATATATTTAAGACAACTCTCATTTATTTAGATACAAAGATACAGCATTTGCAAACACTTAAACACTGCTTGTCCTAAATAGCCCAAAAGTTGGAACTAAATTCCCCAAATAATGAGATTTAGTCTCTATTAATATTGAATTATTTCTCCCATTCATGTTTGCCATTCTTTACACTTTAATTTCCAGTGGTGTGCTGTGGTGTCCAACTCTGCCTTCAGTGACAAAAAGCAAAGTGGTTTTGAGTTTACACCAACTGGAAAAGTGAGGTATCCTTCCCTCCCACTATTTAAAGTTGTCCCCCTTTCTGGCAATGGTGAGTTCTCTCTATGTAGTCTTTGGCAGTGGGGGAGGAGGTTGTTTTTTTAGAATTTTGTCCAAGTCTAAATACCACTTAGGAATTTAGAATCGAAGGAGCAATTTGTAGGGAAAATGTTATTGTTTTTTTTTTTTAGTTTAGTTTGGTTTGTTTTTCTTGTTTTGTTTTGTTTAGTTGGGTTTTTTTGTGTTTTTGTTGCTTTTTGTTTGTGATTTTTTTGTTTGCTTGGTTGGGTTTTTTTGAGTTTTGTTTGCTTGTTTGTTTGTGGGGTTTTTTGAGTTTTTTGTTTGGGTTTTTTTTTTCTTTGTTTTTTTTTTTCTTACAGGCATGAGCTACACTGCTAGCAGATGTTTCTTTAACTTACTACCTCTGACAGTGTGGTGAGAGAGCCGGTGCGTGTAGCTTTGATGATGTAAGGTTTGGTAACCACTTGGCCACATTCTGAGCGAGATTTTATGAAGCAAGAACATTTGTAGTAGACAGCATCAAAACTACATATTGCAGCTTGCTGTAATTGCTGGGTAGCACGTTCAGGGAGCAGTCCCCATAAGGTAATGTAAACTAATGTTCGTTTATGTATTAAAAAAGCCATGAGAAAGAGACTTCTGTTTCAAATATTAAAAGTACTGAGTGTCCTGGAGGTCACTGGGTGCCTTTGGACTGTAAAAATAGGGCCTTTCTAAAAAATACTCCTAAAAATAGATTTGGAGTCTGATATTACCTTCCTGGAAATATATCTTCAAATCTGTTTATAATGTTAAATGAAATTTGCAGGGTACTTGGGGGTTAGGGTGTAGGGTTCTCTACATATTCACTGCTGCTTCTTGACTGGATTTTCCTGAGCTTTCTGTGGATCTGTAAGAAGGGTGAGGAGAGACAGACATTTCTTCAGCCTTTCCTGGATTCCTGCTGTCAGAAAACTGGACATTGCTTGTGCAGGGAGATAGCCTGGTCTACTCTTATCAGCTCGTATCCATGCGTACCTCTTCCTCTCAGACTGAAAATCAGGTGGTTGGGGGGGTTACTTCTGTCATCTGAGGTCACCTAGATTTCAGTACTCAGTCCTTGGTACTCTTAGGCTTGAGAAAAAAGCCTCTCACCCTTCTACACTCTCCATCTTATCCTTGTGAGCACACAAAGTATATCAGAACTGATACCCTCTACTGTAAAGACAGGTTCCTGAGTTGAAAGTGAGGACAGTTTTCTGAGCCGTTTAGGTTTTTAAAGGTCTGGCATTGAACGTGCTGAATTTGCAAAGAATGGGTTATATTAAAAGAGAAGAAATTATGTGTTCTGGTTTTGCTCTGCATTGCCTTTCATGTTCTTTTCCTCCCGTTTTCCCTGTGTCTTTATGCAGTTGCATTTAAAAATACGCCATTTATTGACTGTTGTTTTGGGGATGCTGCCAGGTATGGCTGAAGGTTTGGGAATTTTTCCAAATCCTATTAAAGTCAATTGAACGTAATGACTCCACTAGCTCTCAATGGAGATAAATTGAATTCTTTGTAGAGTTTGCAGGGGCTGGCCAAGTTGTCTCAGCATTTTAATTTCTGTATGTTTGTGTATAATTCTTGCAAGATAAAATATTAACATTTTGAAATCTGAATTTCCTTCTATTGCTTCTATCTGTTAAAAATATGGAAGATGTGAAGCACAGAAAACCATGTTTACAAAAACCTGTCACAGGCAAAAGTCCAGCTATAGCAAATAAAACTCACCTTCTGCACTCATTTTAAGTCTTGAATTATGTGAGAACATAAAATTTAAAACTAGATACCCCTCACATTTTTTTTATTAGCCACAGGTGATGTGTAACACTGTTCTTTCTGTGCTTGACAGTACAAGAAGAGAATGTCCTTGCCTACATTACAGATTAAATAAATGTTAGGAAATTATACACTCTGCATTAGTTATTGTGAATTTAAAACATTGTTAAGGTGTCAAGAGATTGGGTCGATTCCTATTGTTGTGAATTAAATTGATAATAAGACAATTGCTTTGAGTTATATTAATTATTTTGTTGACTGGAAAGAAAAAAACGTTATGCATGTGGAAACAGGAGTTTTCATGGCAGCTTCCGATTGACTAACACCGACCAGTGACAAATAAATAATAGAAAGAA
>JAAGNO010013869.1:28266-41841 GCA_033439905.1 Ceryle rudis | reverse complement strand
CAATGCTGGGAGGGCTGGAACCTCTCGGCTGGGAGGCCAGGCTGGGAGAGTTGGGGGGGTTCAGCCTGGAGAAGAGAAGGCTCTGGGGAAGACCTTCTTGGGGCTTTTCAATGGTTCAAGGGGCCTGTCAGAAAGATGGGGACAGACCTTTTATGAGGAACTGTTGTGACAGGACAAAGGGTGATGGTTTGAAACAAAAAGAGGGAGATTTAGACTCAAGAGAAGGAAGAAATTTTTGATGCTGAGGGTGTTGAGACCCTGGGCCAGGTTGCCCAGTGAGGTGATCAGTGTTCCATCTCTGGAACCATTCCAGGTGATGTTGGCTGGGGCTCTGAGCAACCTGCTCCAGTTGCAGATGTTCCTGGAGGGAGGTTGAACTAAATGACTTTTAAAGGTCCCTTCCCACCCAAGCCTGACTATGCTTCTATGATAAAGGGTGAGAAGTTAGCCACATGGATAGTTCTGAAAGAAAAGCCCTGCCTGGGAAAACTGAGGCAACCTTCTGAGAGCAAATAATCTCCCCAGACGGAGTGTCTGGCTTCAAATGTTTTCTGAATTTACAACCAAGTATCACCCGCAATTGTGTGTGGCACGTGCCTCTGTGTCCCTACAAGCCCAGTGCACCCCACATCCACCTGTCTGTCCGTCCATCCATCCCATGGGCTGCTGGCTCATGCTCCCCACCGCCGTCAGCAACGTTGCAGCTGCAGCTTCTTCACTGATTTTCCCACAGCGGCTGGGATCCAGTTTTGAAGTGACCAAGGTAGAATTTCCTCTGGAGGGTGCAAAAAGACATCCAGAAAGAGTCTGCGCAGAAAGCCTGCGCTGATGCATCCCAGAGAACTGAGGGGCCAGCAGCAGAGGGCAGGGGCTGCTGGTAGCGATGTGGGGCTTGGACATAGTTTGTGATGTCCAGCTGCACATGCTGAATAGCGCAGATCTTCCAGCAGAGAGGGCAAGTTTCTGTTCCTGGGTGCAAGGGGCTGGTTTGTGAAGGTAGCACCCAGAAGGTCCATTCTGACCGGCTGATACTGACCAGCGAGGGCAGCCAGAGGCAGGGCTGGCACAGGGCAGCTGTTCTCGATGGCCGGCAGCACGCCAGTGCTCTCTGCCAACCAGCCTGTCTGAGGAGGAAACCCAAGTGACAACCCTGATAACAACCCCTGCTTGTGGCCAGAGGCCCAGGAAGGCAGAGCCCATGGCACAGGCTCCCTTCTCCAGCCTGATTTACAGGATTGCTTTGCACGCACAAAATGCCAAAGAGCACCGCGTACCCCGCGCCCCGGGGCAAGCATGGGCACCGCCAAGGGATGTACTAGAAAAAGTAAAGGTTTATTTTTTTATTTTTTTTTTTAATAAAATACATCCTTACAAAATAACCAATTTTCTCCTATACTGAGGGACTGGGCATGGTTCTTGACAGCTCTCCTTCACTCCCCCTCTCGTCAATCTGGAGCTGTCCAAGGGTGCCACTGGGGAAAGAGAGGCAGCGATTGTCTCCCCAGAGGTTTCAAGGTTTAAAACCCTCACCCTTGGCACAGCCCCCAGCACACCAGGCAGGGTGAAGCAGGAGCCCTTCAGAAGTGCCTGCAAAGGCAGGGCTGGTGAAGTGTCCCTTAGTTTAACCCACCCACAGCATCACAGCGTGTCCCACCAGAGGCAGAGCACCCGGCCAGCCGGACCCTGCCCGGGCGTCACCATGTTCTCATGAGCCAGTGTTGGACACTGCTCCTGCTGGCTCTGGGGCTGGCACAGGGTGGTGACAGGGGATGACAACCATGTTTTAAGGAGAGGAGGAGGAAGAGGGCTCAGGTTTGTTGGTCAGTATGGATTCTGCCAAAAGAGAGAGAGGTGCACAGTGATTTCTGGTGTCTTGCCCCTCACTGCCTCCTCTCTTCAAGTGATGCTGCCATCAAAGATGTGATGTCAGTCCCCCATCCCGCACCCAGTGCTGCCCCTGCACTTGCCTGCCCTGGGAAACGCTGACCCTAGGTTAGACATTACAGCCCACAGGGCAGATCTCCTTCCCTGGAGCCCTGCTGCCTTGCCGAGGGCCTTGGGACAAACCCGAGACCCAAAGACCTCACCCCTGCCAGCCACATGCAGGCAGGGCTGGAGAAACACCACTCACCTCTCACTGTGTGTTGTCCGGCTCCTTTTCCTTCTTATGCGACTTCGACTGGGGGTTAAATGAGAGAAAACAATGATTCGTTTACAGACCTGCCCCCTTCCTAATGCCAGGGAAAAATGTGGTTGAACAGCAACTTCTAATCCCCAACATATAAGCATAATTTTATATGAATTTGAGGGGAGTTGGTTTCGTATCCTATGAAAGGCTACGAAACATCCCACGGTCACAGAGCTGTTCTCAGAAAGCAGAAAAAGAGACACTTTCCAGTTTGCTACTGGTCTGCCCCTGCTTCCCTTAAAGCAATGCCAGTGTTCCCAGATAAACCTGGGGATAAAGGGGGGGGATAAAGCTAATAACAGTGCGTCACACAGGAGATCGCTGTAATTTTGGAGAGGAGATTCATGGCTCCCAGTCTCTGACAGTCCAAAGGGCTCAGGATTCCCACTAGCTCAGGAAGGTGCCTGGTTGCTCTTCGATATAAATTACTCGTGCACACAACCACTCCCCCACCCACAAGAGCCTCCGCAGGGAGGGACTCGCTGGTACTTACAGGCTCCGGTTCTGCATATTTGAATTTCTTTTGCTTGTAATAGTCCCGTCCTTGGAGAAAATGCAGCAGGAGGAGGTCACAGAGGACAGAGGCCTTAAAAAACACCCCACAGTTAGTGCTGGGGCTGCCCTCCCAGCTCACCTGCACCACTTTGTCATTCCAGCTTGTTCCAGTTTGCCCAGCAAATTAAGGTCACTTCTGCTTCAACCCACAACATGGCAGCTGCTAAAGAGCCTACAGCCCCCCAGTGTCCATTTAGGCTGGAAGGGAACTGTGCTGGGCTCAGTAACGGGCAATTTTAAGTCAACAGAAATAAGTGTTTCCTCTTTAGGTACATTCAGAGCACAAAATGGTCATGCCAAAGTCTTTCATGACCGTAACCAAACAGGACTCTGGTTTTCTGTCATGCATGAAATACTGCCCATTGCCTCCAAAACCCCCTGCATACCAGCTTGGACTTGAAACTACCAAGTTCTGGTGTCCCCAGTTCATGAGGGACAGGGAAATACTGGAGAGAGTCCAATGGAGGCTACAAAGGTGATGAAGGGACTGGAACATCTCTGCTGAGGAAAGGCTGAGAGCCCTGGGGCTGCTTAGCCTGGAGAAGAGAAGACAGAGGGGATCTGATGAATATTTACAAATATCTGAAGGGTGGGGGTCAAGTAGAAGGGTCCAGGCTCTTTTCCATGGTGCCCAGTGATAGGAGGAGAGACAATGGCCACAAACTGGAACACAGGAAATTCCAACTCAACATGAGGAAAAATTCCTTCTCTGTGAGGTTGATGAGCCTGGCCCAGGCTGCCCAGAGAGGTTGTGGAGTCTCCTGCTCTGGAGACCTTCAAGCCCCACCTGGCTCTGTTCCTGTGTGGGCTGTCCTGGGTGACCCTGCTCTGGCAGGGGGGTTGGACTCGATGGTCTCCACAGGTCCCTTCCAACTCCTACCATTCTGTGGTTCTAAGACACAGCCCTGCCATGAACAGCTGCCTTCCCCTCGCTCGGCAGGGCAGCAGCTCCTGCCCAGGGGATGCCCATCAGCCCCTGGTCAGGAGAAAGCTATTTCCCTGACCTGGCGAGGCAGGCGAGCAGCTCCTTTCCCCATCCCCTGTTGCTTGAGCAGTAGCCAGTATTTCACTGCAGCTCAGGGACACTTCCCACAGATGTTACAGGCAAGGAGAATAATTTGAGAGTTTCCATATAGAGGCTGGAAATATCTGAACTTACCACTCCAAAAATACCAATTCCAGAGCCAATTGTGGTCATGGTCGGGATGATGTCAAATTTGCCTGCCTGAATAAAATCAGAGAAAATCAGTGATAAGTTACAATCAGCCATGGGGGAAAAAAAAAATGAGTGCCATAGCTGTACATGGAGCTCAGCTAAAGTGCCTTGCAGCGACCAAACCACAGCCACAGGAGTTGGGCAAGAACTGCTTTTAAGCTCAGTGGTCAAACAGAAAAATACGGTAGGTTGGATTTAGGCTGCCACAAATTGAAATTCCTTTGCTTCCTCTATTTTTTGTTAAAATATATGTATTTATATACATGCACCCTTTGAATATTCCCAGTGGGAACACAATGAGGAAAGTCTTCTCTTTCAGTGGGAAGAAAAAGAAAAAATGGAAAAATGCAAATATTCAGCTTTTGGAAATATCGGTAAGAGGTTTTGACTTTCCACAGTTTCTCCCTAACCCATCATGATGTTTCTGGGGACTAAACCACTGATTTCACTGCAGCTGATAGATGTGACCTGTAAAATGGGCTTTCACTCTCTGTTCCTTTCCCTGGCACTTCCCAAGGGCTACTGTGAGCTGGCCAGCATGCAAGGAAACCACTCACACTGGTATTCCTGGCCCCATGAGACCCTGGTGCTGTGTTACAGAGCTGGGACCTTCCTGAGGACGTGGTGCTGCTGTACCAGGGATCTGGGGGCAAACCCACCGCCTGGCCCCCCCTTACCTTGCCATTCACCAAAATGTCAAACCGGATCCCAAACACCTTGTAGAGGGTCCTCTTTTCCATCCCATCTTCTTTATAGTATTTGGCGTATCTGTCGGATAGGATGGTGAGCGTTAGTGGCCAGCCAGGGTGTCTAACAGCCCCCAGCAACCCAACAGCATTGGGATTTTGGTGGGCTACAGAGCAGGACAAAGATCTGGGGATGTGCTGTCACAGACCTGCTCCTGACCCTCTCCTTAACCACCCCATCTGGAGGAGCTGGGCTGTTGGCAACTCTCCCCTCCATGCCTCAGTTTCCCTGCCTGCAAGTTGGAGTTAAAGCTTCTGCTTGCGCTGATACCTGATGACTCCAAGGGCTATGTGACAGCGGACATCAGGGCAGCACTGGTGGCAGAGAGCAGCAGCGAGAGCAGCAGCTTGTGCCCAGATGTCATGCTGTGGCTGAATGCTTTGAAGTGTGGGAACATGTGAGATGACCCTGCACCATCTCCAGTCTTTCAAGGGGCTTCCTGAGAGCTCAGCTCAGGAGGAGCATCTGCAAGGGGGAGGAGATGTACTGGGAAAGGCAACGGAGTCGTTATGAGGCCAAGGGCTGGGTTATCACTTTCCCCATGCCATTCTCAAGAAAGCACTGCTGTCTGGCACTGCAAAGGTAGGGAGTACTTTGGAGAACAGTCCCTGATCCTCCAGCATCCCTCAAGTGCTGTGGGATCCTGAAAGATGTCACCTCTGAATTCTGCCTGGAGAGTTAACAGGGGTCTCCTTACCTGAAGTTGAAGCCTGGTGAAACATTACTGTCATCGTTGTAAAGGCCGTGGAACTGGTAAATGGGTTTGCAGTACCGGACGGGCCAGTCAAGGTCACAGTTCCAGTCTATGGTGATGCCCACCACTCCACCCTGCAGACGAGAGGTGAGTCACGAGGTTGCCCCTCTTTGGGAGAAATGCTTTCCCTCCTCATATCTGGCCTTTCTTGATGCTATGAAGTGTCCTGGCTCTCCAGGGTACATGGATCCCACCACTGCCCCAGCCCTCCTGGGCAGCCTCAGCACTGAGCCCAATACATGACCCTATCAGAGGTGTTTGCTTCTGCCCTAACTGCTGGATGCAGCTAAACTGACAGAATCACCCAAGGACAGAATGGTGGAGGGTGGAAAGGACCTCTGGAGATCCCCAGCTTTCCCGTAGACCCCTTCAGATACTGGAAGGCTGCAATAACATCTCCCTGGAACCTTCTCTTCTCCAGGCTGAACAACCCCAACTCCTTCATCCTGTCCTCGTAGGAGATGTGCTCCAGCCCTCTGATCATTTTCGTGTCCCTCCTCTGGACCCTCTCCATCAGGTCCATGAGCATAAGGCTCTGCCATGCAGAAATAGCAGGTACTCCTGCATCCACCGCGAGAAGTGCCGGGCAAAGCTGTGCAGTGACCAATACTTGACAATCCAGCCAAGGTTTCTGAGAATAACCGGATGGGATTTGGCCACGCAGCTCTAATTATTCATTGCACAAACTAAAACAAACTGAACCCTGGGTTTACTGTAGCAAATCTTGTCGCTCTTACAGGGGAGTTTCCAAGAAGAGCTTAAATATTAGGCCGTGTCCAAGGGGATTCGTCATCTCCAACAGCTAATTCTGACACTGCCTCGCTAGTCCTTGGGAAAGCAGATCCCTCACGTCTCAATGGCTCGGGGATGACTGCTGTGTGGGTGTTCCCCTCCCTGTGTGTCAACAAGAAACATAATTTGAAATGGAAGTACCTTAATAGCCAGGAAGGTAAAATTCTGACCCGACTCCTTCACTATGTATCCCAGTTCAAACACGGGACATAAGGAATCGGTGACTTTGTGATAGGTGCATTTCTTCAGGTACTGTTTGGTAACGCTCTCAACCAAATTGCGCCTGTGAATGAAAAGAGTGTAAGAAAGAGTCTGAATAGCCCAGTAACTGGGGTGGGAAAGGACCTCTCGAGATCACTGGTCCAATCTACTGCTCAAAGCCAGGTAATGTTAAAACTCAGGGCCTTGTCCTTCCTGACATGCTCATCAGCCCCCACACATGGAGAGTGGGCCCCTTCTTCCAGCCCTGCCTGGTTTCTCCCATCCCATCAGCAACTCTGAACCTCCTCTTATGGAGGAGGCCCCTCTGCTGTTCTCTTTCCCGCAGATGTTCTCCACCTCTGTTTTGGGTTTGCTGCTTCACCTACTGCCCAAACCCAGCCCGTGTCTGCCTGTCCTCACCTCTTCTAGCAATGTCCTCTCTCATTCCTCAGCTTTGCAAACCCTCCCGTGGCCTCCACCATCCCTCCCAGCTGCCTCTCCCATTCTCACACCAGCTCACCCACGGGCTCTGCCAGCCAGAGTTTCCACCTGGCACAGCTCACAGACAGCGTAGCCCTCAGCTTTCACATTCTGCTGGATTTTGCTCTCTCCTCCAGAAAGGGTGAAAAGGAAAGGACAATGTCTTGCCTTCCACTCCACTCTGCTCTTTCACCTTAAAATAGTATTTGGAGCCTCCCTGATCCCGATGGTTTTGTAAGACTTGAGCCTTGCTCAACCCCATCCCATCACTGATGCCCAGCAGTTCATTAGCAGCAGTGATCAAAGGCAGGAAGTTTCCTCATGACCCCAGCTGGCTCTTGCCCAGCCCCTGCAACAGCAGCCAGCCCAGACACCCTCATCTCTTGGCACCTGCTCTCCCCACCATGTCTCCTCCCCACCTGCCCCTCGCTCAGGTTGCCGCCTCTCCTGGCTGCTGCTGGGGTCCCCTCTCGGGGTGCGGTGTGAGGTCAGCTCGAGACGCTGCCAAGCACGCTGGCTGCCAGGGCATTTAACCTTGGCCATGGCGCAAGGACATGATCGACTTGGAGGGAAGAATCCACTGCCTTCAGCACAAATAGCTTCTGGTGGTTTGTTCCAAAACAGATATATAATCAGTGTCATCACAAATCCTCTTACGTGTGCGCCTTTGGCCGGCGGCAGCGTTTCCAGAGCTGCCTGCAAGCGGCTGACCCTATAACCCGTCACAGAAACAGAGGGGAACCGTGATGGGAACAGGAGCCTCTACTCATTTCTGGGCACCAAGCTTTCCCTGGCTGCTCACACCCCACTGTGCCATGGGGTATTTTACTGTTAAAATGAAGAATCGGAGAAACTGTATTTTCACGTGCATCGTGTCAGGGGAGCTCAGAGGATGTTAATTCCAGAAACCTTCTTTTCTGTAACCACAGCTACCAGCTGAGGTGGGACAGATTTAGGAGGGAAATGTTTCAGTTCCCATCAACTAATCTGGTGATCAGTGCAGCAGTTAGAGTAGTCCTGGGCTCGCTGATGAGGGCCAGCATCCTCTGTATCAAGGATCCAGACACAGCTGTCATTTCTCCCAAGGGACACGACTAAGGGGACCGTGAAGAAATCATCCCCCCAAACCTCCCCTTACCTGGACACCTTGAACCTGGGGAAGGTGATGCTGTTCTTAATGAACAAGGTGAACTTCTCCGCTTCTGACAATCGGGCAGGGCTGAAAAACACAAGTGTTAACATGTGTCCATCACTTGGCAATCCAGCCTCCAGGGAAAGCCCCATCTGGTGAAGATTCATCCAAACAGGGATGAGCAAGATCCATAAATATTGGTCATCTCATCCCTTCCCTTTCTAAGTGAAAGATCCCAACAGGGTTCAGAAAAGCCCTGAGGAAGGCTGGAAGTGCCTGTTAGGGGACAGAGCTGATGGGATTTCAGTTAAGAAACCCCCAAAGCACAGTGAAGTGGCTGGAAGAGAGCTCCAAGGCCTGCATGCTTCCCTGGGCTCCTTAGTAGACCTGTGGTTGTCCCTGTGCCCCCCACTCCTGCAGGAAGAAAAGGGGTTTGCATCTACCAGAAGGTGCTTCAAAGTGGCCTATGGAAGCTGGAGGTGCAGAACATCTTATGAGCAGAGCACAACTTTACTCTGAAGGCAAATGGAATAGATGGGGGCTTCTGATCCATGCAAGAGCACCCAGCAGAGTTGAGGTGAGCTGTCAGCAAACCACGCCAGGAGAGGCACAAACCCCTGGGGACACAGGGCAGCATGTACAGCCATGGGGTCTGCATCAACCCAGGCTGTCCTGCCAGCAGGCAGCCCCAGCTTGCTCTGCCCTACACTGAGTGCTGCTGGTGCAGCTGGGATGGGACCAGGGTGGAAAAGGGGGCAACAATATAATTCCTTACATGGGAACATGGTCATCAACTTCAACAGGGCACCAGCCAAAGATCTCACAGGTCTTCACCGAGCTGTTGAAATGCACACACTTGCCTGTCATGAGCCCTGTGGGCAAGAGAGACAGTGCTCACACCCCTGGATACTGGGAAATCCCAGCCTCACACTGGGATAGGTGGGATCTGGTTGGGAGCTTCAGCCCTGCCACAGGCATCTGAGGCACAAAATACTCCAGGCTTTGGTGCCCCTTTAAAAGGAGGGTGATTAATTGTGGCCTCTCGGCTGGGGGCAGTGGCTTCTCTTGCACTGTTGGACAGAGGAGCAACTGGGCATTTTTCTTGCTAAAATTCGCTTCAGAAAACGCCTGAAAAAGAGGCAGTTTGGGGGAAACAGTTTAGTCCAAATTAACCTTTCCTTGACAGCTTTTTACAGCTCAGATGCCTTTCAGAAGAGGAAAGCAGGACCAGCCCTGGTGGGACCCTCACCCAAAACATCAGAAGCTTTCCCCAAACCCTGTCAACTGGTGGTCCGGCCACCCCAGCCACACTGCTTCACGTCTGTCCAGAAAGGTCGGTGCCGAGCAGGGGGGGCCATATGTGCCATACCGTGTGCCGTACCACGGGCCGTACCTTGTCCCTGGCGGCTGTATTTCCCTCGGCTGCAGTCGCTGTCCTGTGAGCAGAGCCCGGCGTCTGGCAGCTGTTTGGAGAAAGCAGCTTCTCAGCATCATACCCCATGGCGTCAGACCCTCCGTGCCTTCTGCCTCGCCAGGCAGCGGCACCTCTCGGCTGCGGTCAGAGCCTTGTCCGCACACCACTTCCCAACCGAGGAGGTCCAGATTTAGCAAGAAAAAGGGGGGGGTTGGGTGGTGGTGTTGGGATTTCATTTTTTAAACTCCGGGACAGTGCTTTTATTTAAGCCTCGAGTCTGCTCTGCTTGATCATCATGAAGGGAAGAAAACTGCAACGGATGCTGGCCGCTTGTTGGCAGAATAAAAGCCTTGGCACGGCACTTGCGAGTCAGAAAGGAGAACATGGAGCCAGGCTCAGGTTTTACCAAGCTCTCAGCATCAGGAAAGCCCCTTCTCCAGTGCCCCACCACACCTCCCCCAGATTAGAGAAGCTGAGGCTGCTGAAGGAAGCCAGGGCATTTACCTCTGGGCAGGTTCCTTGTTTCTGTCCAGGGGTGACAATGAAGTTGGTCATCACCACAAACGAGTTGTCCCCCTGTGGAGACACAGCCAATGAGCTCACAGCCAGCACGGTGTTTTCTGATGGAGTTTCTGTGAGGAGCCTCTCCCTGGGGCAGGGGGTAGGGCACCCAAACCACCAGGGCATGTCCAGGTATACAGCAACTTTCTTCCTAACTTTGGGTCCTCTGCCCTCCTCTGCTGCAGCTCAGGAAGGTGGTGGTGGCCCTGAGGACCTGCAGTGCCACTAGCCCCAGGGACAGTGGAGAACCTCACTTGCTGCTTGAGATGTCCATCTGAAGGCACCAGAGGAGTCTTGATCTTTTTGGAGGCAGCCTCAAACATGCCCCATCAACCATGGTGGGTCCCAGGCACCACATGCACCCCAGGGGTGATATGTGGGCAGAGATTTGTGGCAGGAGCAACCTGCTCTCCACCACAGGGACACCATGGCATGGTTAACCCCTTGGAGTGAAGAGCCCATCTGCACCCCAACACATGGGGAGAAATGGCTGCTGGGAGAAAAACAACCCCCTAAACCACCCATCCTGCCTTCTTACCTGAGGTGGGAAAACATAATCCACCACATCCCAGATGTGAGGGCCAATGACACTCTCATTGGTCAGCGTCAGACCTTTCAGCTTCACCGAGACCGAGCTGACAATGCTGTCCTGAGACTGGTAGCCCTTCTCATAGAGGAAAACCCACCTGGACAGGGAAAAGTGGTGAAGTGAACACAGCCACTGGCACTCATCCACAGAAATCCCAAAGCCCACCACCTTGCTGTGAACTGGGGCTTCTTCTACCAAGTCTCACCTGGGGGTTTATTTGCCAAATTTCCTCCATCTGGGTGAGGGAGGTGTTGCTGAGCTTTCCCACTGCTCATGCAGTAGCTACAAGACCTGACTTCCCCAGTGGGATGATTTATTTTGGAAGTGGGATGCCCATTGTGGCTGGGGGCCTGTGAAGGCAGGTGGAGCAGGGTGGCCATCGGCCGCTTGCAGCTTCCTGAGCTCAGCAACACACCCGACCTCTCCTGAGCCACTTCACAGACACTCTCCCAAACCCAGCATCTCCAGGGCCAAGATGGGGTCACGTCTGGACACAGCTCACGTCCAGGGCCACCATTCCCCATCCAGCAAAGGGCACCTCAGAGCCGTGGCCCCGGGCATGAGAGGGCTGCGGGAGCAGGGCTGGCACAGAGCTTCCCTGCATTTCCCAGCCCATCATGCAACCATTAGTGCCGGCTCCTGACACTATTTAACCTATGGCATAAACAAGCTGCCGCTGGATTAACTCTGGCTCAGGGAGACTATAAACACGGACGAGCAACCATTTCGGGTAGGGCTCCGGCGGCTCCGTGGAGTGTTCCTGGCACTAAAAAAGGAGAGATCTGTTTTTTGTCCCTACCGCCGCGGGCACCAGTCCCGCTGGTTGTGACAGAGGCTGCACATTGCCCATGGAATGGCCCGTGATGCCAGCCTGGCATCTCAGCCCACCTCCAGGTACCTGACCGATGGGTGTGGAGGAAAATGGGGGAAACTTGATTTTCCCAAAGGAAAAAGCCCTTTTCCTTTTTGCCGCAGGGGTGCTTTTTATTTTAATCCTTTTTGCCCAAGTGATGCTGAAGCTAATGGGGACCTCTCTGGGATGGTGCTTTTTGGCTTGCAGCTCCATTGATACCTTGGGACGGAGGGCACAGGGACCTCAGGGATGGCAACTGCCCCAGTACCTGGGGATGGGAGCAGAAATTCAGCACTATTGCCACAGCTCCAAGCGCCTCTTTCAAGGAAGAGGGCCATACTGGTTACACTGGTTACACCAAGGATCTTCCCCAATGCCCTCGGGGCTGCAGGAGGCTCTGAGATGAGCAGCACCATAGTGGAGTATATTTCCCTAAATCTGCCCCCGGTGCAACCTCTGCCACTGTCACCTCATCCTGCCGGATGGTGGGAGGTGACTGAGGGCACACAGGGTGGGCACCCCTCTGTGACACAGCCTCCCCGTGGCAGGGCAGGATGCGGCTCCCACCCTGCTGCTGAGCTGTGGCAATGGCAAACAAGATCATTTCCACTTCACGCTGTAAATGCTGCCCAGGTGCTAAAAGTCCCTTGGTGTCACTCTCTGATGTGACAGAACCACCGAGCCCTCTTCCCTTGCCAGCCCCATCCCGTGGCTCAGCCCGAAGTCTCCTCACATGTGAGGGTTTCAGGGGACAAAATCCAGAAAGCGATGTCCAGCCAGGGAGCACCCGGCAGAGCTTGGCCAGCAGCGATACCACCGTATCCCAGCGGAACAGCAGAAAGCAGAGATGCTCCCTGTGGGTAACACTGGGTGTCTCAGGAGGGTCAGCCTCACGTCCCTCCTCTGCACTGATGGCACTGCCACACACCCCTCCAGCACAGCCGGGCACCAGCACACGTCCCCACGAGCATCCCAATGGCTGGGGTAATTGAGTATTGAATAGCTCAATATTGATTGAATATTGCAAATTGAATATCTCCTTCTCTGGAGAGATTCCAAACCCGCCTGGACTCTGCGACCCTGGGCTCCCTGCTCTTGGTGACCCTGCTGGGCTAGGGGGGTGACACCGGATGATCTCCAGAGGTCCCTTCCCACCCGCCTCGTGCTGGGATCCTGTGATTGTAAATAAATAAATGTCTGTCTGCCAAACTTGCTTTCAAAGAAGACCTCTCAAGTATCGTGACTGGGTGCAGGCAGGGACCCGCAGCCCGTGCTGCAGGCACAGAGGGGATGGCAGTGCCCAGTGGGGCCATCAGCAGCCACACTCACCCTGGCCAGAGGAGCCCAGCCCCACCAAACCAGCAAAAACGCAGGAATTACAGCAACTTTATGCCAAGCTCCTCCCCTCCAACCCTGGCTGTCACCCCCAAGCTGGTTCTCCTTTTGCTCCCTCCTGCTGCTGGTCCTGCTGTGGCTGGGTTGCTTAAGCCACGTTTCTTTAGCAAGTCCCGCTCTGAGCAACTGTCTCTGCTGGTTGGTGGCTGCCCTTGGCTGGGTTTGCTGGAGCCGTGGGGCTTCGTGGGCTCAGCCCTATGGCGAGTCAAAGGTGGTTCCAGTAACACCAGTCTGGGCCAGTGCAAAAACCTGCACAAAAGAGCATCCTTGAGACCTTGGCTCAGCAGCAGTTTGGGATCAGGATTGCCCTCGTGAGATAACGTGCCAGTGAGCAGGGAGAGAGCAACACAGGGGTCCCACCATGACCTTTTGGGAAGATTTTCCTCTTTTCCAGGAGAAACAGTGGTTGGACTAAATGTTATTCAAAGGTCTCTTCCAATCTAAACCACTCCATGATTCTGTGACCCGTGCTAAAAGTAGGGACAGACACTGCCGCTCCCCACAGCTACTCGCTTGCACTGAGCCCTGGGAGCTACTGCCTCTGCTTTGGGCTGCACTAGGCACCCTGAGCCCCCAGAATACCCAGTTTTTCCAGTACATGGCCAGACAACCCCCTCTCCCTCCAAACCTTCTGCCCTGGGACCCTTCCCGCTGAAAGGCTGCTGGTTTCTGTCGAGGCCTGGGCCCAACGCAGCCAC
>JAAGNO010013869.1:0-26982 GCA_033439905.1 Ceryle rudis | reverse complement strand
AGGGGCCCCCACCTGCCGAGCCCAGGGGCCACCAGGATGGGGCGGCCCGCCCGTGGGGGTTGCACCCTCACCCGAGCAGGGGCCCTCCCTGGGGACAGCGGGACTGTGGGCAGGGCTCCGGGTGAGCAGGGCCAACAAGGCACGGCGGAGATGGTAGGGGTGCTGGGAGAAGATTTTACGAACTGGGGATGGGGTCTCAACTTTCCTGTCCCAGCCGCCACCGCTGTCTACAGGTTTCCCATGCGTGACCCTAACCCATGTCCTGCTCTATCCCTCCAAGGCTGCCCTGGGAAAAGTGTCAGGAAAGGGGAGGTTGGGGGCACAGAAACCCCAGCCCAGCAATTTGGAGCTGACCTGTGGGGCAGCAAGGTGCCCAGCTTGGCCCCCTCCCGTGGTGAGGCTGCTTAGCTGAGGCTTGGCAGGCTCCCAGCACTTGCATGGGGCCGGGCTGAGCACATCTCGAAGCATTTTTAGCATTTCCTGAAAGGCAGAGCTGTGAGTGGGGCTGGCGAGCCTGGGTCACAGCAAAGGATGCTGGGCAGGGTGGTGCAAGCACCACTTTAGGTGACTGTCACTGAGAAAGGGGCTGGGTTTGTATGTGCCGGGCTGAAATCTGGGGCCAGCGGGAAGCACTGGTGAAGGTTTTGGCTCATTGCTGGGGAAAGCACCAAGGCTGTGGATGGGGGACCCTGTACCCATCCTGCATCCCACTGGGCAACCTCAAGGGCACAGCTAGAGAGCACTGGGGCTGAGGAGGGTTGTTTTGGGGGGAAATTAAAGTTTCCCACAAAAAGTCAGCAAGGAGAGGCTCCATCCTGTAATCCTGGTTCATCTGCTACCTCCTGTGACCCTGAATGAAGCCCTGGTTGCCCACGGCCACTGAGGCTGGGACAAGGTCCCTCTCTACAGGAAAATGGGTTTGGAAGAATGGAAAAGTTAAACCTGCTGAGATAAATCTTTCCTTTCTGGCACATTTCTTTTAACATCGTCAGCTCTTGTGTTCAATTGCCCATCACTTGGCATCACGTTGACCTATTGACTCAATATTTTGCAGACCTGACAACCGCAAAATGAGTGGAACGAATTGATTCTCTTTGCTGGGCAATGGAGAAAACGGGGGAAAAGCAGATGAACCATTTATCCAAATCTTTTTGGGCGTACCATGAAGCTTGGGAATCAAAATCGGATGATCCCACGTTACAAGTGACGTGACATCATCCCAATGCCCCAGTCCTCGGCAACATGGAAAGCTGTCAGACAGGGAGCCAAGAGCAAATACAAAATGCCGATGCTAATCATACAAGATTGAAGGCTGATACTGCTATTGAGCAGAGCAGACAAACCTTATAAGCTTAGATATCTGTCAGGAGAGAAGCAAATAACTTACTGTATGAAACGAGGCCTTTTAGGGAAGGCTGCTCACCCTTGCCAAACCATGGGGATAATGAAAATAGGCCAGCTAAATTTAACAGCAAAATGACTTGTAAAAGAGTCACTTATAACCTTCTCTCTGGTACTCGGAGTCAATAAAATGGTTATAGCATGGATTTAGCTAGAATACTTTCCATTGAGACATAATATGCATCTCCCATTTTAGTATCTCTTGGAGCCACGTTGTAGCTGGTGAGTGGGGCTGGACCCCATGGATGCAGCTGGGACAATGTGGGGAGCAGGACACCCCAGCACAGCAGCACCCGCTGGGCCTGGGTCTTCTCCTGGGCTGCTCTCAGCACCCAGCCTTGGCACCCTCTTGGCCACGGCACCCAAATGTTTGCAAAAGGTCTCAGCCTGAACCCTCGTGGGCTCGCACGCCACCGTCGCTCACACCTCTCCCATGCCCACGCCACCCCTGGGGTTGTTTGCCACTCTTTAAATTACTTTATACGAGGGTATTTGATAGGTCGGGGCTGGTGCTGCCCTGTGCCGCTGCAGGGCGAGCGGTGCCAGCTGGCCAGCGTGCCCAGCCGCCTGTGTGCCCCACGCCCCTGTTTGCGGTGCAGCTTCTCCGGGTGGTAACCCACGTGAGCTGCTAACACACGTCCCTGCCTCTGCCAGGCGGGAATCCCAGGCAAGTGCTCTGCTCAGGTCAGTAAGTTGTTGAATTACCTGCCCAGCCGGGGCCGTCACCTGCCAGGGGCTGCTGAGTTCACGGGGCTGTGACACTTTCTGCTGCGGCTCCGGCACTGGGCTGTCCTGAGGCCAGCTCAGGGCTTGGTTCCTGTCTGCAATAATCTGCTGTGGTATTAAATATATCACCGTGACACTAAATGAAAGAAAAAAAATTAAAATAAAAAGAACTAGTGGGAAGAGGGGCTTATAAGCGTGCTGAGTAAGGTGGAGCCCCGAGGGGTGCCCACGACTCGCTGCCCAGGCACCTGCACAGTAGCTGTGATCTTGGAGATGTTTTTATTTTGGGTTCCTGCAGAAAGAAACTCGTACAATGCTGCTGATACACTCACAGTCATTTCCTCTGAGCAATTTTTGCATCTCTTGACCTCTTTCAAGCAGAGCTGGCAGGAGGCCCCAGGGGTGCTCTGCCTGGGGTGATGAGGTGCAGAGACTGTGGATGCTGCTGGAGAAGTGGTGGCAGCTTGAGCTGGGCTGCAGCAGGTCCTGGGCACTGAGGCTGGGTTTGGCCTGGGCACAGAAAGCGCTGAGCTGGGCTTGACCCCAGCAGCATGCAAACATGGGACTAAGCCCAGTGGGAGTGGGACAGTGTGGGGTCACAGAGAGGAAAAACCAGGTAGAGATAAGGTAGAAATAAGGAGAATCCTTGAGCTCCGCTGCCCACATGAGGGGACCATGGAAGCAACAACAGCAAATGAGCCTCTGTGTTAGTGACCATGGCTGCAAAGCCCCAGGATCCGTTTTCCCAAATGCTCTCCCGGGTCAGCCAGCATTGCCCAGTCCCCAGCACCAGGCCTGGCCTCATCCAGCATATCCTTCAGCTCCAGCTGGTTCAGACACCAAGAGCATCAAGAGACTGTGACCCACTGAGGGCATCCCCGGCAGAGCTGCTGCAGGCTTAGCCCAGGACTCAGTGCATGGTTGTGAAAGCAACTCCTTCCCCCACCCATTAAACAAACTCAACCTCTGCTTGGGGCTGTCAAGACAAAAATGTAAAAAATGGTATTTTTAAGGGAGCATTTGGAGATGTCAGTTCATCTTCACTTCATGGACACGGACCGAGAGGACGGAGGAGCTTCTGGGGCACAAAGAGGGTGGTCCGAAAGCCTCTGCAGGAGGCTCAAGCCCACCCCCACCCAGAAAGCAAAGCTGTGATAGGCATAAAAGCTATCGGGGCTTTCCAGCCTCTCAGACGTTGCTTTTCCAAAAACTTCTTGGGGGAAAAAAAATAATAAAAATAATAGATGAAGCTCATTACACAATCCAGACTCACGCTTGGCAGCTTCCAGCATGGAGCACTGAATTTCAGCACAAAAATGCACAGCACGCTGCAAATCTGGGGATGGGGAAGAATAACAGAGTGGCAAGTAGATTTAAAATATGACGGTGGGTGGAAAGGGGACCTGCGGTGGATGAGGTCACCAGAAAGAGCCCCTGCAAGTTGGTGGCTCTTCCCAGAAATTTTGACCACCACAGATCCCCTTGTCCCCATCAGCCAGAGGAGATGCTCACACTGCCCCGCTGGCCATAAAAAGCCGGGGGGGTGGTGGAAAAAAATTGGCAGATGAGAGCAAGCAAGGTCCTACGAAACGGCATGTTCAGTGTTCTTTCCAATTTTAACTTGTCCTTGACCTCTCTTCGCTCCTTCCCAGCAGGGCTGGCTCTGCTCTGTGCCCGTCCTGCGCTGCGACGCCCCGGCGCAGACAGATGTTTTTGGTGGTACTCACCCCACAGGGCGGCGTTTCCATCCCTGGTTGCCGTGGCAACGCGTCTCTCTGGAAATACCAAGGTGATGGTGTCGCCAATGCCAAAGCAAACACAAAAACCCGAGATGTTGGGGGTCCCAAAGGGTGTCAGCGGCTCTGTACCCATCGCAGCTGCTGAGAATGTGGCACACACGCCCTGTTGCGAGGCTGAACATTTTCCGGGGGCTACAGGAACCCTTGGGGTTTTTTTGGGGTGGTAACACCTGTTTTCTGAATTATGCCTCTGAAAGACATGAAAAGGCCCAGGGCAGTGGTGGAGTCCCCATCCCTGGAGGGGTTTCAAAGCTGTGAAGATGTGGTGCTGAGGGACATGGGTTAGTGGTGACCTGACAGTGCTGGGGCAACGGTTGGACTCAATCTTAAAAGGTTTCTTCCAACCAGAATGGTTCTATGATTCTATGACGGTCACCAGTGGTCCAGGGATGGATGCAACATCAGGTGTGAAAATCTGGGGTTTTTTTTCTTCTCTGCTTTGTGCTGAGACAGAGCTGCATCCTCAGGAGCGGCTGGTACAGGGGACCACGTTGAGGGCCCCCTCCAGCCATGGCAGTGGTGGCCCTCAGGAGCTGACACTGGAGACCACATCTGCATTTGGAAAGAGGAGGCCAAGTGACAGCCCTTTCCAAAAATCAGTTCTTGCCTGGGTGTCCCACATCCCTTTGGGTTACAAAGGTTTGGGGTGACCCTGTGCAGCGCCTTTCTCCTGCTCATAGCATCAGGAAGGGGCATATGGGGCCACATCCCAGCAAAAATGCACCATGGGCAGATGTTGCCACGAGCCAAAATTTGCTTCCAAACACCACTTGCAGCTGCACAGGATTCTCCCCTCCAAACACGACCGTGGGCAGAGCTCCGGGTGATGCAGCGATCTAAACACGAGGCCTCAAGGCCCTGTGCCACCCATCAGAGGAGGCCAAGTTATTTAATTCTTATTTATTTAATAATTATTTCTTGTGGAGGTCATTGCAGGGCTTATTTAAACCTCCTCTCTCAGCTGAGGGAGATAAGGTGAGGACTATTCTGGATACAGTCAAAATTAGCACGGTTATTTGTATTCCTGTGCCCCCAGAGCAAATTAGCTGGTACTTAAAAAAATTCCCAACAGTCACATCATGCCACTCCTTTCATTTTCCCTTTGTCGTCCCATGCCAGAGACAAGCTCAGCTCCATTTCTAGTTTGGCTGCTCTGAAAACCCACAAGAAATCCTGATCTGGTGAGCACAGCTCCTTTTACGGCTGAAGAATGCCCTCAGGCACTCCGTACAGCTCCGTGGGCTCCCAAATGTCCCCCAAATCAGCCATAAACGGGGTAAGAAAAGCAAAAATAATTTAATAAAACAACAACAACCAAAAAAACCCACCAAACCAAACCATACAACAAAAAAAAAAAAAAGCCCCAGCAGAGTCATCCAGTAAAATTGCTTTTATTTCTGTAATTTTGTAAGTATAAAACAAATCAGCCCAATACTGCGTGAACAGAGTGGATCGTATGGATGTGACCACGAGGAGCCTTCCCGCGTCTTCACGGCACACCTGGCTATTTACAGTCAGACAAAGGGCACCATTTAGCAAGTGATAATTTAGTGGAAAAATAGCTCTCATATAATAAAATAGGAAATCTTGCTTCTTTCAGTTCTGCCCCTCAGAGAACACCCGCCCACCCCCACCCCCAAGATATAATGATTTACCTTTTGCTACGAAGCACAAACTCAGAGATTTCTAGATTTGGCTGTTCAGGCACCTCATATTATAAAAAAACCCCAAACCAGCATTTTCCCAGACTGAAGCCACTGAGGGACCCCCTGGAAGCTCAGCAGTCTCCCTGCTCTTGGTCCTAAGCACCTGGATGGACCCAGCTCGGCCTCAGCTGGTGGTACCCATGTCCCCATCGCTCCAAGGACTCACAGATTTATGCTCATTTCATGCCCCACTCAATACCAAAAGCTGAATGGCACCAAGAGGACCGGTCCAGGGAGCACAGCTGACCCTGTGCATCCCTTTCCTCACTGAAGCCCTGCAAACCCTCACCCAAACTGTGCCATGCAAGCTTGGCATGTGGTGAAGCCCTTCTCCTTTGTCCCAAAAACCTGACCTCCAGAAGTCTAGGAGGGACTGAATAGGGATGGCTGAATCTCTGGCATCATTGATAGGAAGTGATGGCCATGCCACATATGGACAAAAAAATGGCAGTACGACTTAGGAGTTGATACTGGGGACTCCTGTATGTTTGAGTTCCAGGTGTGATATGATGCCAAGGTCACTGAACCTCATGAACATCTCCCACCAAGCAGGGCAGCAATAGCCTGAGCCCATTTGCAGCAATTATTTGATGAATTTTGGTGGAGCAGGACCCTGCCTAGAAGCAGCCCTATCAACCTGATGTACAAAAGAGGGACCAAAAATTGCTACCAAGTTTTCTTATTGCTCCTCTGGCTACTTCTGCCATCCCCACTGTGAGCAGAGACTCTGGTTCAGTCCCAAGTCTCATGCCCTTACAGGACTGGAGTCCTCCAGCCCCTCCAGTAAAGCCTGTCCTCCTGCTCCTGACATCTCCAGTGCCTGGTGGTACCATCCAGCCTTGGCTGAGCAGAGCGTCAGAAACACACGTACGACATCTTCACAGCGCCAAAGTCCCAAACACACAAATCAAAAACCTCATCCAGACCCTGAGCTGTACAGTGGCCACATGACAGAAAGAAACCATCGGATGCAGTGCTTCTTTGCTCTGAGGAACATTTCTCTGACTCCTTTTCCACGTGCCTCCCAACAGGATCAACGTTGCAGCGGGAAGAGCTCATCCAGCAACTGGCCACAATGACACCATGTCCCAAAACAGCACAGAAGACTTTCCCCAGCTGCTGCCCCAAGCTGACCCACCGAGAGCTTGCTCCAGGGATGCAGGACCCTCACCTCCCGCCTTGGCTGGAACCCAGCACGGTGCCCAGCCCCTGAGAAAGGAGTATAAAGTGCTCGTGGACAACCTCACACTGCCATCCTGGCGCATCCCCCACCATGCAACTCCCATCGCTGCTTCCCTGCGCATGGATGATCTCTCACAGCAGCCCATGGATGCCAAAGGTCTTGCTGGAAAGACCTACATTTTATTTAAAAACCCTCTGAATATGTCAGTCAGCACCATCAAAATAAAACTAAAAAGGAAAGGATTCCTAAACTGTTGTCAAAAAAAGCAAGGATCTCAGAGGCTTTGCCCCCAAGCTGCTTTTTTTTCTAACAAGCTCTTGGCAAAACAGCCACCCAGTGCCCATCTCCCATATACTGCACACCATCGGGTGCCTTGGTGAGACACAAAACCCATTCCTAAAGTGATGGTCTCACCTCTGGGGTCTCCAAGTTTGCACAAGAAGATGCTCCAGCCTGTAAAAGTGCCCAGCACGCTGCTGGTGCCATATGTGCAATAAATAACCCCTTATCCCGACCCACCACCAAAGCGTAAAGGAAAACCAATTAGATCTATGGATATTTTTCTACTTCATTAAAATATTTGAACAATAAGCCTCTGTAATCAAAAAGCACAGAGTGAAACCTGTATTCCAAGTACTTAAAGAATGGGGGTAAAGAGAGACATGTGATCAACCATTCAGATGGAGAAATGGGGATGTGTTGAAATGGTCCCCTTAGCAAGAGGGACACCTGCTCCAGGCAGCCTCAGCGCAGGGTTCCTGCACTATCTCCTAGGTAGTTCTAGAGGCTCACAACACAAAAGCAAATGCAATTTGCTGCTGTTGGAAAGACCAAGCCTTTGGCTGGGACATAGCTCTGGATTTTGGTAACGCACACTTGCAACCCACTGACTGCACAGACTGGCGCTGCCCGGGCTTAGAGCAGCCTGGCATCTCCACCAAGGGTAAACCAACAGCATCTTGGCATCTCTAACAACAATAAAATAACAAACTCAGCATCTCTTCAAACAGCCATTCCACTGGTGGGTTCAGAAGGACACCTGGTACAACCCCCCATCCCCACCTCTCTGCTGTCGGGTGAGACTAAGCAAAAATTACCAGCAGGAATTACATAGCGAGTTAAAATTGCATTATTTCATCTCTGCTCTGAAACAGAGCTCATATTTATTTAGCTTTCCTTTTAGGTGTCCTTAAATTAGAAACTCTCATCCATTATTCAGTACCCAGTAGTGGGACCTTTACACAAGAAATTCCTCCACACAGGTACGTATTTGGGTAAAATTAATAATCCTGTACCAGACCTGAAGCCCAGGGAAACCAGTATAACTCAGGTGGTGCAATACAGAGTGGATGGACCATGCAGGTCCCTATGGGCACAATGGACCAAGGCCTAGGGAGATGCCACTGGGCAGCTGAAAGCCCTGTTGGACCCTATGGATGGGCCTGAGATGCTCCAAATCCAGTCCAACCTCTCCCAAACTGGTTTTCAGCCTCGGGGAAACACAGAAGTGATTTCCTCTGAAGTCACCGAGCTGGTACTGGATTAAATTCCTGCTGATTCTTTCCCTGCATAGAGAGCTGGAGATGATCTGTACTAACCTAGGGTGAAATCCACCCTTTCTGTGAAGGGCAAATCACATGTCTACAGCATTAGTCTTACTGGAGGCTTAAGCAGTACCTGGGTCATGCCCTGGTCCTCTGCGCCAGGGTGAGTCTCAGTCATCCATGGTGAAAATCATTATAGAGGAATTGGTTGCTCCATGGGATCACCAATTAAATCAGTTGGATATAACATGTTTGAAAAATAAAACTTCTTCCAGACAAAGTAAAATAATATTAAAAAATAATAATAATAAATCAGCAACAATCTTCTAACCACAGAGTATCTATAAAGATCTTTTTAAAGAGCTCCATATTAAAATTCCTTGAATACATTATACATTAAATACAGTAACAACATTTCATGCAAGGTTTTCTGTACAATTAAATCAGCTCAGTAGTATAACAATTCTGTACATTCCCATTGGTCTGGGGGCTCTGCTCATCTTCAATGCTGGTGATGGAGAAAAGAAAGGAGGGATGATATTTGGCACCTACTGTACAGAGGAAGAGTAGCTCCTGCCCAGGTGAAAGGGAAACAGAAAAGCACTGGAAGCTTTCAAGAGGCAAAAGGTAAAAGAAAAAAAAAAAGCAACAGCAAAGGAGTAAAATGGTGTCCAACCCCCTGGCTCTGGCACTGTTGGTAGTATTTCAGAGAGAGGAAAGATGTAGGGCCTGGCTAACTAAATATCATCAGAACAGATCGTAGGGGAACGTAAGGAACACAGGAGGAAGGGTTTGGAGAGCTGGAGAAGAAATCAGCTGCTAGCAGCATCTCAGCTGATGCAGCTCAATGGAGAAAAATCAGTTTACTGGATTCCAAAATCCACTCCTGATCCACAAACGCTCACTGTAGCCTGTGCCACTCCTGCTGCAGAACGATCCCAAGGGGATAGAATAGAATAAAGTTGGTGCCTTATCCAAAGGGACGCCACCACAAAGGCCACTCACGGAGAGGACTACGTTATGTACAAGCAGACGGTCATTGCCATCTCGAAGGCAGGTCACCGGTGACAAGGATGCCCTGTGCAAGACAGCGATGGCCTCCAAAGCAGAGGACATGAACTCAGAGGACACACTTCTAAGGACTTAAACTCTCCTCCTGCTAGGGAAATAGTTAAACATCAACTGAGGAAAGAAAGTGTGACCAGGAGGGAGCGGCAGACAAGAGGAATGCAAAGTCTTTCATCCCCATGGTTGCCACTCCAAGGAAGAAGGCTATGGCTTAGAAAGTGCAGATGGGATTTAAGGAGACACCGGATGGAGAAGAGACAAGACCGTGTCATGCTTTGCTGTCGCACGAGCCTGAGAAGGTGCAGGGCCTTCCACACCACGGGGATCAATCAATGTGCTAAACAGAACTTCACCTTTCCCCGCACACACCCGACCCCGACGTACAAACACCCATCCGCAAGCTCCACACCACCAGCGGTCACGCCGTGGAGCTGGTTTCAGCTGCGGCAAACCGTGGGCACTGTGGCCACCGGAGTCGAGCACAGCAGCTGCAGCGACATGCCCACCAACACCGCGGACACCGCCGAGGGTGGGTGAGCCCAGCCCACGGCCCCCTCACCGCCCTCCGCTGCCCTCGCTCCCCACCAAGCCCTTCCCGGCCCCACG
The DNA here is from genome assembly GCA_033439905.1 of Ceryle rudis. Lineage (NCBI taxonomy): Eukaryota > Metazoa > Chordata > Aves > Coraciiformes > Cerylidae > Ceryle > Ceryle rudis. The sequence goes on along the minus strand of JAAGNO010013869.1, from coordinate 16,949 downwards.
GGAGGCCGCAGCCTCCTGCCTGCGCTGAGCATACGGCCTGAAGTCCCAACTCCCCACCTTGATCCCCTGTGAAGGACACCTTGCCTGAGCTCACCCAGCCAGGGTGAAAATTAGAAAGAGGGTCTCAAATTTTGCAGCAATAAATCCCCGAGGAACCGCGTGACGACAACCCGGGTCCACACAGCTCCGTCCCCAAACCCTATGCCAGCTGTCCAGTAATTGCACTCTTATGTACAGGAAAAAGAAAGCTACGAAACAAAACAAAAAAAAATCAGTATTTTTCTTTTCGACGATTCACCCGCATTTGTCTGATAGTCGGACACATGCATGTCCTGCTGGCTTCTAGCGATGGTCAGGCATGCAAGACTTCAGTCCGAGTTACAAGATAGGGATCCTTTAGTTAAGAGCGTTTCCTTTGTGTCATTCATTTCTTGTCCTCTTCTCCTGAAATGAAGAGAAAAAAGAGAAGAAAAAGTATTGGTGAGGGTTCAAATGCAAACCAGCTCCCTGGTTTGGTATCCAGAGAGGTTGCTCCTGGGTTGATCTCAGAAGGGACCTGGGATCCTGACTGCACAGAGCTGTGGCAGCTCAGGCTGCACAAGGAGGAGGATGATGGTCCCTGGGCGAGGAAGGGCTCAGCTGCAGAGGTAAGAAAAGGGTGTGTTGGAGCCATGCAGGCAGAAGCAGCGGGAAGGTGAGAGGCAGGGATCCCTTGTTAATGCTCCAAATGAGAGCCAGGGAAAGGCAGTGGCACAGTGAGGAGGCAGCTCACTGCATTCCCCCACCCATCCCAAAGCCCTCTCCATGCTGCAGCTGGACAGATGGATGCTGCTCCACAGGCTGACACCACTTACACACTCACTAGATATATATTGACATCCGTATATATCTCCAGAACAACCAGCAAGGACCAACCTGCCCACTGCAGTCGCTGTCCCAGCCCCAGGGCTGCCCTCCTTCTGTCTTCCACCCTACTGCTGGATGGGGGTTTGGACACAGGAGGTCACAGGCAGCATGCAGCCCGAAGGAAAGCTGTGGTGTTCAGCTTGACCTCGGTGGGAGCTGCCTTGAAACCCCTGCCCGACCTTGACAGCAGCTACTCTTCAGCCCAGGGCTGGGAGAGACCCTGCTGGCAGCTCAGGCTGCCCAGAACACAAGGCAGCATTTTCTGAGAAGAGTTAGAAAAATCACTCAACGGAATCTTTTGCCCGTATTTCTCTCGCTTTCATCACCACACACATCACCAAACACATCCCACAGAGGATCTCTGTCCCTGTGTGCTCTTGATAAATGGGGGTCCTGCCTGGGGTTACCAGCGAGGCTCCGTGCCCGCTGCCAGCCCTGGTGCCAACAAGCTTCCCGGGGAATTCATAAATAACAGGGGAGAGAGAGACAGAAGGGAGAAACAAAAAAACCAAAAACCAACAAACTTTTTTGCAACTTCTGCCAAATTTTCTTTCCAGTGCTGGCTGAAGAGCGGAGCCCTCATGTCCTGGGATAAAACTGGCTGCTGCAATGGCAGCGTCCCTCTGGAAGACTTTCACCCCACGGGCTTCAGAGCACAGCAGCAATGCTGGCGGCCACACCACAGTAAATCTCTTGGTCATAATCAACACTCTTCCCCTCTGCTGTCCAGGGGTGTCCCTTCAGCGGCTCCGGCAGCGGCACCGTCCCCGACGGGTGACACCCCAGAGGTTATTTCCCAGCCACCGCGCTTCCCCTAAATGCTCACCCTGTGGTTGTGCAAAGGGGGGTGGCCATGTGTTCAGCTGCAGGGATGGGAAGGGGACGCGGTGCCGACACTGAGTGCTTAACCGTGGCAAGTGCTCTTCAAAATGTCACTCTCAGGCCTCTAAGTAGCCCCCCTGGCACAGAGCAAGCCGGGTGTTTCTTTGAGAACCATGCCCAGACGAGGGTCCAGAGCCCACTCAGCTTTACTGGGATGCAGGTCCCCACATGCTGGTGTCTGGCTCCGCTCTCCACACAGTGGTGACAGGAGCTGGGGGTGATGCAGGGATCTGTTTGCAGGAACGATGGCGGTCGCACGATCCATCTGGATCCTGCCTCACACCAGATTTCTCAGGGATGTCACAGCCCTTTAACTACAGCAAATCTGCAACCTAACAATGTGAGCTCATCTCCAAGATCTGCTCCGCGCCAGGAGCTGTGGCGTTTTGGGAGGTTCCATAGAATCCCAGACTGATTTGGGTGGGAAGGGACCTTTCAAGGCCATCCAGTCCAACCCCCCTGCAGCTTCAACTACAGCAGGTTGCTCAGGTTTTTCCTTATTGCTTTTGACTTTCCTTTTAACAGGTTCCTGTAACAGGTGATACTGGAGGGATGCAGGCTCCAGCCACCAGCCTGAATCACTCCCTCCATGGAGGGAAATGCTGCAGCCCTCTTAGCTCTGAAAATTGCACCGCTCCCCCCTTGCGCCAGGGCACCCCAAGCTCCAGCTGAGACCCCAGACCCCAGGGGAAAAACAAAAAGGAAATTCTCCCCCATTCCAGGGCAGCAGCACTGAGAGCTTCCCTGTGCTCTGCCATCTCTAAAGCCTGGTACGGGAACACACACACAAAAAAAAAAACCCAAACAGGAGGGGGGGAAATAAAAAGTAAACTAAAACTCCAGGCAGGACAGATGAAAAATCCCATCTGAAGAGATTCGGGTGCTGACAGGTGCAGCACTGCTCTCCTTCAGAGCATCCCACAGCTCCAGCGGATGACTTGGCCCATGGGGACGCATTCCTTGCCCAACGCCAGCGCCCAGCCAAGGTAGCTCCACGCAGAGATTACCCTACAAGGGCAGGCCACGGCTGCAGGCGCTCGCTCCCGGCTCTCTGCCTGCCTTCCCCGAGGGAACGCGGGTGCTGCAGCAGCCCCTCCGCTCCTGGGGGTTTTCAGGGGGCTGCCCTCATCCCCATGTGGGTGCATGGGGGAGATGAGGGGGAGCAGCTTCTTTTTGCTATGTGCTGGAGGGATTTTGTGATGGGACATGGAGATTTTGGTCCCTGTAGATTTTGGGCTGGCTCAGAGGGATGCGGAACCCCAGCTGTCCCTGGCAAGGAGTGTGACAAGCTTGTCACCACACAGCCACCTCTGCCAGCTGCTCTCCTCTGTTAAAAGCACAAAGCTGAGGTTGACTTTGCAGATAAGAGGCCAGATCTCCCTCGGCGCTGGAGATGCTCACCCAAGGATGGAAACTCGTCTGCACAGCAGCGGTGGGGTACCTTGCTGCAAGACAGGGAGGGGACTGGTGCCCAATGGGGACAGCTACCCAATGGAGCTGCCACCTCCTTGGAGCTCCTGACAAATTGTCTGGGGGCTGCCATCCTCACCAGGCAGAAGGACAAACAGCTGCCTAAATGCTAATCTGCCACAAAACACACCAAGACAAATCCTGTGCATCAAAACTTCTGATTTTCAGTGAGGCTGCTGCTGCCAGGGCAGTTGCTCAGCCAAGATGTGGAAGGCACCTGCTTCTTGCTTTGCCTCTGCTTTTACCATGGCCCAGGTGAGAAATGGTGACTCCCCAGCACACAGGCAGGGCCTGCTGCTTAACGTGCTGAAAACAAGAGAAAACACCACGATGGCATCACCTGCAATGGTTTGCCTTGAGATGGTGAAGATGAGGAGGGCCAGGGATGGTGCAGGAAGGCAGGAGGGGAGCAGGATGGCCACAGCAGTGGGCTGATGGTGCACAGAGGGACATGTGCACTGGGGTCATCTCGGTGTCCCGTTCTGGATTTGGTACCTTTTGAGAATGACTCAGAAAAGACACTTGTGCAAGGTCTTGGTACAGATGCCTGGAAACCTTCCTCCTGCATGCCGTGGGGCTCAAACTTAAAATGCACAGAGCATGGCAAATATTAAAAATACTAGGGCAAGAGGTCCTTGAGGGTGGTCAGCCCTTGTGAGCCTGGCAGAGTCTACCTGGGTGATGGATCCCTGAGAAGGCCCTGGAGAACATCTCCACCTTTCTGACCAGAACATCTGCAGGTCACACCAAGCCAGCCTAGCTCAGCCGTGTGCTTGTCTCACACTCACACTGTCCCCCAAAACTGAGACAGCAGAAATCTCAGAGGGGGCAGGTGGATGAAAGCATCAAGATATGCAGTACTTGCAAGATGAGAGGCTGGAAGTGACTGGGCTGATGGGGAGAGGAAAACTGAAGAGTCTGAAGAGCTTTCTGCCGCTTCAAGGACAAGGAAAATCCAGTGTAGTGGAAACACAACTTATCTAAATGTGATCAAAGGAGAAACTTTTCCATGTAAAACCTGAATCAGCAGAACTCACAGCTATACATTTTCACCCCTCAATTGAACACCCTTGGCCATCCCTCAGAAGGTCCCACACTGGAGACCATCCTCAAGCATTGCCTTGCAGAGGCCAAGCAGTAGCCTGGCCCCTGGCCAAAAGTGCCACGCAAACGGCTGCTTCATGGGCATTTTAGAGCTTATTTTGAAGCAAAACACAGAGGCCAGTGTGGGAAAGAAGACCCTGTCTGGGGACAAGGTCCCTGGGCTCCATTCTCAGCTGCTTTTCCAAGCCATATTCTGAGCAGCTCCCCACCACACACGAGCATGACTTCGGGGGAAGCACAGGGACACGGCCTTTGGGGATGAGACACATAAGAAAGCCAACCCTTGCTCTGGAGTCCTGCAGGTTTTCAACTGCTGTTCCCGGCTCCATGTGTGTTTTACCGTCCTGAGAATGCCTGGTAAAGAAAAAAAAAAAAAAAATCACAATACCACATTTAAAAGTGGCTTTTTGAGTGTTTTGTTGGATTTTTTTGTTTTGTTTGCTTTTTAAAGCCCAGAGGCATTGGGAAGATGCAGGATCTCAATGATTTCTTTCAAATGGGATGATTTTAGCATGATTTTGCCCCGTAGCCATGATTGAAAAGCTGCACAGGAAAGCCTTGCTGGATGAGAGACAGTGACCAGTGAGCATCATCAGCATCATGACGGTGGGATGAGGACAGCTCAGAGAACCTGGCATGCTGGAAATGCAGCATGGGAGGAGGAAACACTCAGAGCTGGTATGATGGGACTCAAAAGGATCATACGCCTGCCAGAACCCCCGCTGTGCTCAGAGCTGTGCTGGCAGAGCCGAAGAAAAGCCCTTCGTCCAACAGAGCCGAGTTTTCGTAGAGAAATGCAAAGTGTGGGAGCAAGACAGACTCATCCCCAGCTCACAGATGGTGAAGTGAAGAACGAGGGCATGCATGGGATGCAACAGCCAGGAACTAACCAGCTCTCCTACGCCCCAGCCCAGTGCCACTCTATCAGATTGTTGCTACAGGCTTGTAACCCTATGACAAAAGAGACCTGGGTGATGCAAAGCACCCGTCAGTCTGTTGAAAGATGCAACAATTAAATCAAAATAAGCCAGAAACCATTTCTATCTGGTGGGTAAAATGAGCAGCCCCCTGCACTTCTGTCTTTCAGCAGAGGCTTCTCCGAGCAGTCGCTGTGGTTCTGCAGCAGCTCACTGCAGCAAGGGAAGCTGGTGTCAGCACCCCCAGCATGCCAGGACCTGGTGATGGGGAGGGCGGCCAGTTCACGATCGTTTCCTGCTTGCAATTAGTTTCCATCCCATGTTTCCAGCTTTTTCCATGGTTCTGCTCCACGAGAAAGCAAACAGGGCTGTTATCATGCCCCAGATCCCTCTCTGCCAGCACTGGATGGAACCTGCCTTCAGCCCTGAAAGGCCAGAGTGGCTTTGCACAGTTTTCCTGGATCATTATTAAAGGGTGAAGGTAAAAGGAGGGGGTTGGTGGGATGCTGGGGGCCTACGGGCCGGGGGAAATGGTTTGCACAAGGTGATGCTATGGAAGGACATCCAGTCCCCACACTCAGGTTGTTCATTTGCTCCCCAGAGCCACTACATCTTCTCTGGGCAAGGACAAGTGTCCCTCCTTCTCTTCTTCTCCCTGCTATCACTGCTGGGGCAAGAACAGCATAAAAAATGAATAAAAATCTGTTTATCTGGAGAGGGACCAGCCCCGTGGCGGGCACAGCACCGCTCGACAGCCACGGCCCCACAGGCTCTGCTGGGAAAACCTGCAGGTTTAGCTCAGCGCTGAGATACCACCCACAGCAACATCTTTTGCAAGAACTGAAAGAAAAGATGATATCATCTCTTTGGAGGGCTGCCTAAACACACGCTGTGATTTACAGCACGGAGCCCAGGAGCACACAGCAACCACTGCCCTGGTGTCACAGGAGCTGCTTCTCCTCTGTGTGTGCCACGGGGTGGATCTTGAGAGGTGCTGGCCAAGGGAAACACCATTAAAACCAGAAGCTGTTTGGCTCTTGTCTGATCTTAAGACAGAGGCAGCAAAGACAAGATAAGGATGGACATAGAAGGGTGGAAGATTGAGGGGAAAAAAGGAAGGAATCCAGTTAGAAAGCAGTGTTTGATTTGTTCTGCTTTATAGGAGAAAGGAACCGGTTCCTAGAGGTTTGAAAGGAGCTGGATAAACTCACATGGCAGATTTATCTGCTGCTCCAGCTCCTAAGGGAGAATTTCAAGCAGATGTAAGTACCAACTGCTTTGCCTGGCGTGGCGCCCAGGCAGGAAGGGGATAGGAGAAAAAGTCCCTTTTTCACAGAGAAGGTGGATGAACATGCAAGTCCAGACACCACACGAGCACAAGGGGTGAGAGAAGTGTCCACCATGAACCCCAAGCAAAGCACCACGGAGCAAACACGACCGAGCACAGTGCAGACCATGCTCACCGTCCAGGTGGTTGCGGGAAAGGTACTTGAGTCCTTCGTCCAGCAGGATAACGGGCAGGGAGATCTTCATCACAACCACCCACTGCGGCCAGCTCAGGGGGGTTACCTGGAAGATGAGCTGCAAGGCAGAAAGGATTGAACATGTCAGTAGGGAGGGAGGTGGGGTAAGGTTTTTTTTTGTTTTAAGGGTCAGGTTGTTGTATGGTGCAGGCTGAGAGAGCGTCATCCGAGGTGCAAGGAGGGAGGATCCAGACAGCCCAAGAGCAGGATTTCTTCAAGGTCTGCCATGATCCCAAGGTGGCTTTTGGACAAGACTGGTCAAAAATTATGTCCTTCCTCTCTCCTGCAGATGAGGAAAGTGACAGCTAGGGTTCTGTGTGCTCACAGGCGCTTAGCAGGGGACAAAGGACAACGTAACCTCCTGGGCACAGCAACCCACTTCATCTTAAGCACTCTTAGGCGTCAACTGAGGCTTCACCAGCTTGAGCTGCAAAGGGAGGTGATGCCTCCAAAAGGAGCTGAGATAGCTATATCCCTTTGTATTGCCTATAAGGAGAGCTTCTGACTTAAGCAAAGGCTCATGGGGGCAGGGTGTCTCCCAGTTCCCATGTTGGTTCAAGTCACAGGACCTGGTCCTGAAGGCACATGACGGGGACAACCATCCCAGAAGCTTCCAGACCCAGACTGCTCCATGGTCATCCTTGCTCACAGGAGGAGCCCCCTGGGCTGCGTGCAGAGGTGGCAGAAGGCACTCACAGGCATGGGCTTGACGTAGAGGATGAGGAAGTGCAGAGCCATGGACATGATGATGGCTCCCAGCAGCCAGATGTTGAGCCATGGTGGCATCCGCAGCAGCGACTGGTTCTCGGAGACACTGCAAAAGTGAGGGGACAGAGTTAGCCCCAGTAACCTCCTGCTCCCACGCCAGCCCAAGCTGGGAGTTCCTGCTCCCCTCCAAGGTTCTATGCTATAGCCCCTCTCTTCCAGACTGTTCAGCTTCAGGTTTTGCCATCATTTGGCTCTGAACACCCATCCTAATGCAACCAGCCATGCATGGATTAGGACTGGTCATCAGCAGGAACAAACCACTGACAGATGCAGATCCAGCCTTCCACCAGTACTGACAGCAGCACCCTGGTTTGGAGGAGTTTATTTATGGCAAACCAAGCAGTTCCATGTGAGGATGCTCCAAATGGCTCTGCTATGTCAAAGCAAAGCCCTCAGCCCACCAACAGATGGTCCAAGAGACCCTCCATGACCTTGGTCACACACAGAGCGATCCTGCAGCCACCCTACCTGTTCAAAGCGTTGCACATTTCGATTGTCACCAGCACAGACAGAGCCATCGTGGTTGGGTATCGGGACTCAAAGATCTCACAGTCGATTCCTTCAAAGATGGGGTTGTCCTTGGTGCACCTCATGAAGTTTCTCTGTCGGCACAGGAAACCTCTCATAAATACACAGCAGAGCAGCGGCGTAGGAAAGGAAGGAAAGAGGAGGAAAAGTCGACTGGCTGGGGGGCACATGGTGAACCTTGATTGTAAGGGGTGCTGCTAAATATCCTGCAGTTCAGAGCAACCAATTGTCTGAAGCAACCCAGCTTCTGCCAGGGCTGGGGCTTTGGGGTTAGGGCTGGAGAGCAGTTTAGAGCTTTTCAGCAGAGTTGATAAGGTGTTTGAGCACACACAGAGGCATCTCCATCAAAAATACACCTCCCACTGCACATACCATCGGGGTGTGATGGCACCGGCTTTCCCACCACCCTGTTCAGCCCCACAGTAATATCAAACTTGATCCCTTCCAATGGGGGATCAGGTCCAGGAGCCACTGTCAGCTGCTTTGGATCGAGTTGGTTGCTGGCAGAAGCAAAGCTGGAAACATGAGCCCGAGAGAGAGAACTTGCTTTTCTTTTTCAGTTAATGTCATCTCCACCAAGAATTTGGGAATGTTATGACAACTGCAGAAGAAAGGTAGAGGAAAGACCCCAAAGCTGCATCCAAGCCTGAATCCACACCCTCACCCATCTGCTCAGCATGCTGGCCCGCTGCCATCCCGACTCACCAGCTGATGGAAGGAGACCTGCGGTCCCTCGGCATCGTACAAGAACCACCAGGTTGCTGCGCCCACCGTGGCCAGGCCCACGTACACTGCAGCCAGAAGAGACACTCTTACCCCCAGCACCCAGCAAGGGGCCCTCTACTCCATGGCACCCCATGACCGTCCTCATCCTCTGCCCACCGGTGCCTGCGGGGGCTCACCTCCAATGGCCAGGTAGCGGAAGAAGAGCCAGCCGCTGATGAGGGGCTCCTTGGGGTTGCGAGGCAGCTTGTCCATGATGTCCAAGTCAGGAGGGTTGAAGCCCAGTGCAGTGGCCGGCAGCCCATCTGTCACCAGGTTCACCCACAGCAGCTGCACAGGGATGAGGGCCTCAGGCAAGCCCAGAATGGCTGTCAGGAAGATGCTGCAGGAAAAAACAAATCCAGAGATGCTGAAGTAGATGAGCCCCAGGGCAGCCAGCAAAGGTGCTTGTGTCATGCAGGGGAGAGCAAACAGGCACCCTGATTCCAAACACCCCAAACTGGATATGCACCCAAAGTCCTGCAGATGAACATGCAGCCCCTGAGTCAGGAATCTGAAGTCCAGGACTGAATTTTGCAGCTGAAATATATTCCTGTTGCTACTAAAATTTGCTTTGCAGTCCAAACCCAACCACCGACGTCCCCATTGCCATGCAGGTTCCCATGCACAGCACCCCTGCTGCAATGCCAGGGCAACAGGTGCCCAAGTGATCCCACGGCTGTGCCCACGCTGCTGAGGATGGTGTTGATTTATTGGGAGGGATAGGCAGGGACGGGGAGAGCTGCCCAGGACCTGATGCACAGTGCATGGGTGTGACCTGGTGCCAGCAGCCTGTGCACAAACATCTGCACCCTTCTTAGGCGCTGGCGTGGGTTTCAATAGGCAACATGCCAATGAAACAGCTCCTGGGGGGCGGCGTGTTTATAAAACCAAAAAAAAACCAACAAAAAACCTACCCCCAGGGAATGAGACAAGCCATAGCTGCTCTCTTTGGTACCCAGGGCTTCAATTTTGGGCATTGTATGCTGCTAGGGCCAGGGAACAAGGACAGGACCATGAGTCACCTGCCCCAGGGGACATGTCCCCACTGCTGCTCCCCACAACATGGTACCCAGTGCGTGGGATTCTCACCAAACAACCTCCCCGACGTTGGAGGAGATGAGGTAACGGATGAACTGCTTCATGTTGTTGTAAATGGCCCTGCCCTCCTCCACGGCCGACACGATGGTGGAGAAGTTGTCATCAGAAAGCACCATCTCGGCAGCCGACTTGGCGACGGCTGTGCCCGACCCCATGGCGATGCCGATCTCGGCTTTCTTCAGGGCCGGGGCATCATTGACTCCATCGCCCGTCTGCATGAAGTCAAGATTAACGGGGTGAAAAGGATTGGGCAGGAGGAAAGGAGGGGACTGGGGGGGCGGTGGGGCATCCCCAGGGGACTCACCATGGCGGTGATCTCATGGAAGGACTGGAGATACTCGACGATGCGGGACTTGTGTGCTGGCTCCACGCGGGCGAAGCAGCGGGCATCGCGGCACGCCTGCCGCTGTGCCTCGGGGGGCAGCTCGTCGAACTCCCGGCCCGTGTAGGCTTTGCCGGCCACGTCCTCGCTCTCGGAGAAGATGCCGATCCTGCGGCAGATGGCCACCGCCGTGCCCTTGTTGTCACCGGTGATCATGATGACGCGGATGCCGGCCTTGCGGCACATCTCGATGGAGGAGGTGACCTCCTTGCGGGGAGGGTCCAGCATCCCTACGCAGCCCACGAAGGTCAGGTTGTTCTGGGGGGAGCGCAGCATCGCATTAACCCCTGGGGGTGCAGCCGCTTCCCTCCCCGCTGTGAAACCACTCTGGGTGGGAAACTTCCAGGAGGTTTCCTCCCAACAGCCCCAACGCAGTGGCATGCTTCTGTCCCCTCTGCTGCTCCTCACACCTTTTTGCTTCACTCCCCTCTCAGCAGTCCCCAGGCCCCTCTCAGCAGTCACTCCATGGGGATAGATGCCCAGTGGGATGAAGCTGTTGGCTTTGGGACCAACCCTGCTCCATGCATCTCTGCACTGGAGTTTGCAGAGTTGGAGCTGAGCCACTGCACTGCCCGCAACCCTTAGAGACAACACTGCTGGGGTAACTGGAACTGGGTGGGACAAGTTTGGGAATAAGGAAAAAAAAGAACTTCCTGGAGAAAGCCCCCGGTGCCGTACCTCGTAGTGGATGAAGGTGGTGGAGTCGTGCAGCTGCATGGTCTCCCTGCGGACGGGGGCATCGTGGGTGGCCAGGGCCAGGCAGCGCAGGGTGTCAATGCCCATGCCCCAATCCCGGATCCTGCCCAGGATCTTCTCCCTCACTGGGGCCGTCAGCGGGTGCCTGGTGGTGCCCACACGGATGTGGGTGCAGCGCTCGATCACGCTTTCCGGGGCGCCCTGTGGAGAGCAGAGGGCTGGAATGAACCTGGAGCGTGAGCATCTCTTGCCAGCACCAAAGGAAGTGCCAGAAGGAGGGAAGGCACCAAGTTTGGGTAGAGGAGAAGGCAATCTCCCCTAGAGCTCCAGCAAGCACATCCCAGCTTGCAGCTCAGAGCGCTAGATGGCAGCCTGGGACCGAGCGCAGGGGGACCGTGGCCGAGAGGGATGAACCTGCGTCAGGTCCCCAGACAGCAGGATCTGTTCTGCGGGGGATCCCTCTGACTCCTGCACCACCTGCACTGCCCGAGATACTCCCACACCATGGAGCTGGAGGGGATTAGGTCTGTCAATGTCTGTTGAAATCACACGCTGCTGAGGGATGCTCAGCAAATGCTTGCAATGCCTCTGTGATTCAGGACAAGTCCTTCAGCATCACAGCATCTCGCCCTATCCCTTCTGACCCTACAGAGGACCCCTGACATTGTTTTAATATAAAACTTGCAATCCTTCTATTGCTCCTCTTAAAAAAGCTCACCCAGGACTGTCTGGGCCACAGACACTGTGGCTCCAGAGGGTCCCAACCTGACCTGGAGGACAGAGTTCACCCACCCAGAAGATCTCCCAGTGGGAACAACAACTTACAAATCTTCTCAGAGTCAGCAGAGGGAAATTCCTACTGTATCTCTTCTCTTGAGAAGAAAATGCCCTTTAAAACACTATTTTATTTCTGGTTACAGTGGAAAGCTGGACATCACCCTTTAGGCATTACTGGTGTCCAGAGGGTCTAAGCCTTTAATAAAGGCAAGTGCCCAAGTTTCGCATGGGGGCAGCTCTCGCTGGGTCCAGTGTCAGCACGCTCAGCACTTTTTTCTCCCTCTAAATCATTTTACCTCCTTTTTCCTGTTAATTCTGCAAAGACTCACCTCCTCCCTGACCACACCAGTCTACCTGCTGGCTCCTGGACCCCTGGGCAGCTAAGAGAGGGGAAAAACTACAAAGTGTAGTTTACTGCCTGCCGCAGTAAGGGCCAAATCCTGCTGGGCTGTGCATGGGGAAGGAGGATCCTGCAGAGTGCTGAGGACCTTCTCCCCTACCTTGACGAACATCTTGCTGCCGGTGGAGTTGTGGCCGGGGCTGGTGGGCGTGCAGTACACCGACATGGACTTGCGGTCACGGGAGAACTCCAGTGTGCACTCCTTCCTCATCAGCTGCTTGATCACCTGTGGGGACAGGGAGGATGAGCTGGGGCACAACTGGGACACAGCAGCCGGGATTCTCCACCTTGGCTAACAACCCAGCCCAGTGGGCACAGCACCGGTGATGGCAGGAGAGAGGCAACCACGGGAGCCAGGAGGGACAGTGCAAAAAGCAGAAGGAGATTTCCCAGTGCAATTTCCAGGGAGAATTTTTGTTATGACAGATGAGGTGTTTGCCCCGATCCTATACCCACAGGGGTCAGTAGGACTGTGAGCACCAACATCACCGGAAAATGGATCGGTTACCATCAAATTAACCAGCTCCACAGCTGAGACTAATTAGGTTCATTTCAGGACAAGCTAATTACCCTGAGGACCGCCAGCTAACCAGTAACGACCGTTCACTTAAATCACAGAATCCCAGCATGGTGAGGGTTGGAAGGGACCTCTAGAGATCATCTGGTCCAACCCCCTACTCCAGCAGGGTCACCCAGAGCAGGGGGCCCAGCAGCGCAGGATCCAGGTGGGTTGGGAATCTCTCCAGAGAAGGAGACTCCACAACCTCTCTGGGCAGCCTGTCCCAGGCTCCCACACCCTCACACCAAAGAAGCTTCTCCTCCTGCTCAGACAGAACCTCCTGGGTTCCAGTTTGTGCCCTTTGTTGCCCCTTCTCCTGTCGCTGGGCACCACTGACCAGAGTCTGGCCCCATCCTCTTGCCCCCCCAAAGGGGCCCTTGAGCTCTTGCTCAGCGTTGCTCAGCTCCCCTCTCAGGCTGCTCTTCTGCAGCTGAACAGCCCCAGGGCTCTCAGCCTTTCCTGGACCAGAGATGTTCCAGGCCCATCAGCATCTTCATAGCATTTGTAGGACTCTCTCCAGTAGTTCCCTGCCTTTCTTGAACTGGGGAGCCCAAAACTGGACCCAATAGACCAGAGGTGGACTTACTAGTGCAGAGCAGTGGGGGAGGAGACCCTCCCTTGACCTGCTGGTCACACTCTTCCGAATGCACCCCAAATTGCATCTGGAGGTTTCCAGGGTGGGGACAGAGCAGGGGCTGCCCCAGCGCATGGACCTCTGGGCACAGGCAGTGCCTGCAGACAGGCTCCTGCACCCCAACACCCCCCAAAACCCCACCACAGTCCAGGCTTTATTATTGCTCCCAGTTAATTACTTAAGGAACTAAACACCAGCAAGACAGCAGCCGGTCCGCAGCCCAGTCCCCCTCTCACGCGTCCACGTCGGCATCTGGGGCTGAACCAAAGCACATTCTGAAGAGGGCAGCAGGGACGCTGACGCCAACCTTGCTCTGCAGTCTCCACTGCCTACATGGTCACTAGTTTCTGTCATCAGGAGGGTGGTGCTTGCGATGGGGACACAAGCAGCTTTTTGCCCAGGACTTTTGCAGCAGCTGAAATCTAAATAAATCAGCGAAGTGTGCAAAGGAAAAAGGAAACTCCTTTGGGGGTAAAAGCTTGTGAGTTCAAAGTTAAAAGGATGCTGCGAGCGGGAGCTGGGGAGGTGAAGAGATGTTCTCATAGCCCTGGCGTCAGCCCTCCTAGGGCCACTGCACTATCTGTTCCAAAACCAGCTCAGCTCCCTGCAAGGCAGGAAATTGCATCTTGTGGCAGATCAGTCCCTGAGATCATTGCAAGCAGATATTGCCCAGGAGCTCACAGGGGCCTCTCCCCACTCACCGAATTACAGGCATTGGCTCGCTCCACCCTGGAGAGTTTGCTGGTGTCGGTGTTGAAGACGTTCATCTTCTCCACCAGGCATGTCAGAGCTGTTTCCGTGGCTTCCCCCACCTTCTCGTAGACTTTTTTGGACTAAAGGGCAGGGGAAGAAAAAAAAAAGAAAAAAAGAAAGAAAAGCTTAAGCTTTAGAGCATGTCCTCTACCTGCTGCTCCAACCAAGCGTGCTGTCACCCACCAGCCCCACCCTGGGGCTCCTCAAGCATCGCCCTGGGATGATTTGAAGGCAGGGAAGGGGAAGCCAAGGAACAAACCTCCACCCCAGCCCTGGTGTCCCCCGCACCTCGTTGTAGTCCAGCGAGGAGTCGTTGCAGAGGGCGCAGATGGTGGCCAGCTCCACCAGCCCGTCGTACTGCCCGCACTGCACTGGCTGCTCGTCCTTCAGGCTGCAGCGAGAAAACAACCCCCAAGGCCTTACACCACCTTACACACTCAAATAATACTTAGCTTTTCTATTTATTCCTTGTAAAATCATCTGAAAAGAGGAAGGAAGAGCCCAGTGAAAGCCCTGGGCTTGGCAACAAGCACTTGTGTTCACATTTTGTGCTTTACCAACCGGGGCAGGACCAGTTGCATATAAAATCTCACAGGAGGCAAATGAACTCTGGAAGTGGCCCAGAACAGAGGAGCTGAGAACAACACTGGTCCTCAAAGCAGGGGCTGTCAAAAGGCTGCTGCTGAAGATGATGGAAAAGAGGCAAAGAAATTCAAGTTAATGTTCACTCCCCGAGGGGTTTCCAGCTGCTGGAGATCCAGAGGAGCTGCAGGACAGGCAGCAAGTCCCTTCTCCTCGTGATGCTGCTTTGTGCCCCGGTGAGCTGTAGGGCATCCAAGGGAGCATTTTAAAGCAGCAGACAAATTTAACAACTGCATTGCTGTGGCTGTTTCCAAGCAAGTGACCAACTGTGGCCTGTGCTTCCTCAAGAGCAGCTCTTTGCTATGCAAAAGGAGCACAAACGTCACTGGGAAGGAGCAGCCCTGAACACACCAGGCAAGCTGGATGCTGATTCTCACCCGCTGCCTGGTGGTAGAAATGGTAGCAGTGGTTTTCAGGGGCAATCGTCCCAGTTCCAGGAGAGGTAACTGCAGGTTAGAGCTGTACAAACCCAGCCGGTCATCTGCTTGCTGGAAAAATAATTTGTCAGGCATTTATTAGGATCAGTTTATTCCACTGGTAGTTCCCAATGGAAAGAACATTTTGGAGCCCTTGTCACAGCTCGGGAGCGGAAAACAGGGAGCGGCCAAGAAAATCTGAAAAATCTGTTTGCTGAGGGACGAGCAGCCGCGCTGCGCTGGGAGTGGGCAGGGGAGAGACGATGCCTCCTGCCTCGAGGATGCTGCCCAGCCCCAGCTCATGGGCAGGGGGAAGGCAGCAGGAGAAGGAAGGAGCCTGCAGACACTCTGGGCTGGGTTTTTATGTTTGGGAGGGTGGAAATCCAGAGACGGCTTTTGCAGCGTGTGATCCCCCTGGATATTGCTGGGAAGGGACAGAATCGTAGAATCACAGAAGCATTTACATTGGAAAAGACCCTTAAGGTCATTGAGTCCAACTGTTAACTCAGCACCGCCAAGTCCCCACTAACCCATGTCACTAAGTGCCACATCTACATGGTGGATACGTCCCCATCGTCCCTGCACAGAGCCAGGCAAGATCCCTGTGCTGGGAAAAGCAACAGGAGCTGTTACAGACCAACACGGAGCCTCTCTGCTGGCAGTCCGCAGAGGAGAGGGGACATGGAGCTTCCGAGGTTAGCAGACATGAGTTCAGCCCCTCAGTCCTCCTCATTTAATTGAAACACAGTGATTGATACCAGCTTATGACCTGGCTCACTTTTTAATGGAGATTTCTAGCCAAGGATCAAATTTGCTCCATAAATATTTATGAAATTAAGTCTGAGGCTGGGATGAATTATAGTCACTCCACAGATGAGCAGAAGGGACCCTGCTGAAGAATGTGCCCAGGATCACACAGCAAAGTGAAGGCGAGCGGAGAGTGCTCCAACCACTGGCTGAGCTTCTCATCTTCCTCTTCCCAGACTCTCCCCACACTGGGGAGCATCACTCCTTTCAAAGGTAGGGGAATAGACAAATGCAAGGGCAGAAAACCTCACGTGTGTCATAACACACCAGGGAAAAGCCTCTGGCTTCCACTCCCTGCCCTTGGCTGCAGCTCGGCACAGTCCCTGAAACACATCCTGACATCAGCAGCCCCGTGCCCCGGCCACCGCAGCCATCTCGACCATCCCTGCCGAGGACACAGGGCTTGGGGAGCACTTTCCTGCCAGGGTTTGCAGCCTTTTGCAAGTTCCTCTGCACGTTGCTGGCAGTGGGGCTCCCAGCCAAGCTGCCAGCTCCAGGTCCTGCTTATGGTGGCAGCAAGCTGCTGGCTGATACCGAAAACACACGGGCTTCAAAAAACATACTGTGAAAAGCCTCATTTATCACCTTTCCCACACTTGCTGTCTCCTGGGGTTCAGGAGCGGGCTCGTGTTCTCAGGACTGCAGGGAAAGGGGGAGCTGAGCGCGGGAGCAGTGGGAGGGTGGCAGACAGGGCAGGGCAGGGCAGGGCAGGGCACAGACCCTCAACACTGTGTTGGGCAGAAGCCAGCGATGAGGGACAGTTAAATGATGTGCCCTGGCTCCAGCTGAAAAGGAAGGGTGTCACCCAACACTTGCAAAGCCCAGCGTGGCCAAAACCCAGCACCCAGCAGGTGTCTCCACAGGCAGGGCTCAGTGTGGCTGCAAACCACTATGGAAAACCCCCCTGGCTCCCCATGCTGTG